>JANHAO010014393.1:0-15336 GCA_026873985.1 Saraca asoca
CATAATTAAATTAGATTAGTCAAGATTGTATATATAATATCCTAAAATATGCAAAACTTAAAATTTACAAATCTTTGTACCTTGTATTATCTTCTTTATTTATTTTTTAATTCTTGCCAACTTCCTATAATTTAATTTCATTGTTAACAATACCTGCGGATTCGAAATCCGCAGATTTTTCTGACGGATTTTAAATCTGCAGGTATTCCTTCCTGCAAATTGGAAATCTGCAGGTAATTTTTCCTGCAGATTTTGAATCCGCAGATGTATTTCCTACGGATTTCGAATCCGCAGGAAATATACCTGCGGATTCGAAATCTGCAGGAATTTTCTGTGAAAATTTTTTGCAGGAAAAATCCGTAGGTATTTCATAATTTTTTAGTAGTGAAAATTGTTTGTCATCATAAAAAAAGGGAGAGATTATTGACCTTAGTCCCTATTTTCTAAATGAGTTAATTTATATTTTGATGATAACAAATAATTTTGGATGAGCCTATTTTGTTTATTTTCAATGAATCAATCAGGAAAAGTCTTGGTTATATTGATAAAGACTTAGATTAAGTCTTGTTTTTGTAAAAATGTAAAGGTATAAGATTAATTGCATTTAACTCAAGTTTGAAATTATTTTTGGAAGATTTGCTTGAAGATTTTGTTTAGAAGACTTTTGAAAATTTTCACCAAAATCATTCAAATATGTTCTTAAACGATTTATCAAATTCTTTAAACTTAAAAATATGGTTTGGATTGAAATATAAGTTTTGAAATGTTATTAAATGGTTTTGAAATGAATTTAAAAAGTTTGATTTCAAAATATAGCCTTGCGATTAGAATCAGCACTTTTGAACTGTGCTCGCGATTCTGCTTACAGCAATAAGGTAAGTGCCAAAGTGCTTTCAAAATCTAGCAATTCAAATAGGAACTTTCACTTTATTTTTGTGATTCTGATATCAAGGCACTCAAGGCAAGTGCTAGAGAGTTTCTCAAATCTAGTGATTTAAATCGGTATTTACATTGTATTTCTATTATTCACTTAACTAGATCCTTGCGATTCTAATAGTAATTCAAATCTTGAATTTGTGATCATGATTCTTATCATAGAAGGTAATTTTTGAAATAATTGTTATTTTATTGTATGTCATTCTTACTTATTATAAATACCCATTTTGCACATTTCTTTATTACAAAACACTAATATCTCAGAGACAAATACTATCCATCTTATCTATGCTTCAATGATTTACTTGATTTCTTCAATCTGAGCTAGATTTAAGTGAATCAATTCCTACAGTGCTTAAATTTATAATCTAAACTTTTGAGTCCTTGTAATTTCTTTCATTTAATCTAAAAAAAAAAATCTAGGATTCAAAAGCTAGCCAAGCCTAGGTTAGAAAGAGTGGTTAAGCTTTGTTTTTCTTGTTTAAATGGGTTTTAAAGGCTTCTCATTGTGCATATGTTAAACTTGAAAGGATTATAGGCTTCTTCAAGTGCTTGGTTTAAACTTGAAGGGTTAATGGAACCAAGCTTGTTTCAAGTTTAAAGAGTGGGTGTATACCTTAGAATAAATCTTCAGGGGGAACCACTATAAAAATCTTGTGTTTAATTCTTCTTTCCCCGCTCTCTTTATTTTCCATCAAATTTTATTGCGTTGTTTATCTTACTCTTGTTGGTGTTGACATTTTGGCATGCTTTGTTTTTATCATTGAAATATGTAGAATATTTTGTACTTATTTGTAACTTGCCTATGTAAAAGTTAAATGAGTGACTTTGCACAAGTGCCTTGATTTGTTATATCTTGTGTGCAAACATATTCATTAAACTATCTTGGGTTTATTTGAATTAAAAAGCATCACATGACTTTCCAAAATCAAGAGATTTTTAAAATTTTGAAAGTTTTGAAAACATCAAATTCACCCACTTCTTAGGTATAGGTTGCCTCATCCTAAAATTAGTATCAGAGCTATGGGCGCTTGTTGAAGAACTTAACCATCTCAAGAAGATCCATGACAACCATTGAAGACACCTCTTTTAAAGAAAGTTTGGATATTTCAAAATTTCTAATGTGTGAATATGTTGATTTATAAATATCCATTCTTTAATGGTTCTTGTTTTAAAGTTCGGAAAGGAAAAATGAAGTACTTTTTACAAGATTTATATTTATCTTCATGGGATATCATTAAAGATGGTTTTACCTTTAAACGAAGAAGTGAATGGATAATGATTATAAAGGAATTTTGCTTTGAACATTGAAGTTACGAAAATTTTGTAGTAGTTTGAATAATGATGCTTATGTTAAAGTTTCTAAATGCTTTAATGTCAAAGAAATTTGGGACACTCTTAATGCTTACTATCTTGATAACATTATTTCTGTTGTTAAGAGTGTTTGTGTTGAGCAAGAAAAGGAAAAGTTAAAATGTATAAAAAAACTAATAGGTCACACACAATAGAATCTTGCTGATCCAAAATTAAGGAAAAAGTTAGAATGCAAAATGTTTTAAGTTCAAGTGCTGAATTAGTAAACATCTTAGAAATTTGAAATGATTAATTAAGTGTTCTAATATAATTAGAAGTATCAATTAATTAATAATTTAATAATTCTAATAGAGATTACAATTATTGAGTAGTATCGAATTTATAATGTTGATATTTGAATGTTATAAGAACATTTGTATTAATTCTGGAGGAGATCATAAGTAGGGAAATTATTCTTCACTTAAAAAGTTGTCTTCATTAATGAATTAAAATAATTTAAGAATTATTACATAAGAGAGATTTGGACTCATAGTTTGGGCTTATTAAATACAAAAGAGAATGCATGAGGGCTAATGAGTTTGGACCCAAGCAAGGAGAATTGACTTCTTAGGTAAGAGGGCAGCACACAAACATAAAGTATTTGCCTCAGCCATGCAGCTCATTCACTTGGAAAAGTGGACAACACAAGTAAGGAGAATGGACGACATAATGAGTTTGGACTTATTATGACCCAAGCAAGGAGAATAAACTTTTTAGGCCAATAGGGCAACACACAAGCATAGAGTATTTACCTTAGCCGTGTAGCCCATTCACTTGAAAAAGTGGATGACACAAGCAAGGGAAACCTAAGCTTGTGCATCACTCATGCTTGCTTCCTACTCTTACTTTTGCTCCTATCTCTTCTACTTAAGAAGAGAAACGCCAACCTCTTTCAACACATATGAAAGCAATATACCAATCCTAACACATGTATTGTCCATCCAAACCTCTGTCAGTGTAATCCTTCTTCTCTTCTCCTTGTTGCATTCAAAAACCAACCCTAGCAAAGTGAATTTATGATTTCTTAAAGAGGTAGCACCTCTTATGCTAAGGAGTTGATTTTCCTACTCTACCTATTGCATAAATATTGGTGGAAGCTTTGAATCAACCTGATTCATGTGAATCACTACTTATATCGAAGATCATATATAAAAGAGTTGCCCAAAGACAATCCGAAAGACTTAATCATACAATTTGTTAAAGAGTTCATGAAATTACTTAAAGATCAAATTTAGATTTGAAAATCGGAGATTCTTTAAACAACTCTTAAAAAGATATAATTCAAACCATTACTTTTAAAATTTATGTTAATTATACAATATTTTATAAATTAATTTACAAATAATATGATCCGAATTTAGAAAAAAATTTAAAATTCTACTACAAATACTTGATATTTTTAATCTATTTTTCCCAACATCTAATGGACTTGAAATCTCTCAATTCAAAGAGCTTCTTTTGGCTAGATTTTATAGAGGCTATAGACTAATATTAAAGCTATATCTAAGAGCTAACAGATGTTCATTATGTCCAAGAAAATCTCCAACAGAAAGAAACAGTTCCAATAACTATATTACATTCTACAGTAGCAAAAGTTCATACAGGAATTTTAAACCAAGTATCCATCTGGGTTTCACAAGTGATTATCTGTTACATGCTTTACATCAACTTGAACATACTAATTGAACTTAAATGACCACATGCTTCTATTGATGTTGATCCTGAAGCTTGTCAACACCAAGCTGGCTTTTTCCATATTTTGAGATCAAGAAGTGACATTTTTTCATAGAACCTTTGGCAAAAACCAACCAAAATTAACTCCTCCATGAGTCAGCTTGCAGCCTGATCTACTTTCTGCCCGTCGTAGTATTGAATCAGATAAAATATGCTCCTTGCAATTCACACCCCGTCAAACACCGGTTACACTTGCACATATCACAATTTGAGTCAAAATGATGAGAAATTTTTATATACCCTAATCATAATACGTGGCCTTACCCACCTAATAAAAAGATACCATCTGTATACTTTCGCCTTTCTCAATGTCCTTGAAAATGAAAAGAGAGAATTTTAAATGTAAAAATCTAACAAAATTGATATATAGACAATAAAGTTGACAAATCGTATCTTTTTATTGGGTGGGAGAGAGACCATGCATTACTGGTAGAGTTTACAAGAATATCTCCAAACCAACATCACATAACTTTAAACACGAGATTAGCTTGACTCAAATTATACTAATATCTGCTGGTGTGATAGGTGATTTCGCATGGTGTGAAGTGCAAGAAGCACAATGTATATCAAACTCCCTTCTCACTGGGATGTGTCAGGCTGTGGCTAAAACTTAATGGGATCCAGGCCATAGTTTTTTAGCAGAAAAGCTATGTTCACTAACACTCCCTCTTGACAAACTTCTCAGTTTCTGCCAGAACTGCCTCTTTTTCCCCATAATCAGAGGCCCTGAAGTAGAATGCCTCCTAAATGACTCAAACTCCTGATCTGGCGTGCTAATCAATTCTGATGCAGATATTGCTAACTTAGTTTCATGACCAGATTGGAAGCCAGCCAGCGGTTTATGAAATTCTGAGAATTCTCCTATTTCACCTGAAAAACTAGATATTTTCTTATCCACATCAATTGAAAGAGCCTCTTTATGGAAACTCCTTGATCTTTTATCTTTTAATTCATCAAACTCGCTGCAAACCAGCTTCAAGGCCTGCACAACTTCACCCATGAAGGGCCTTTGAGAGACTTCTGGTTGCACACACATTGATGCAATTGCAGCAACTTTCATTACTGTATCAAAAGAGATGTTGGGCTTTATAGTTTGGTCTATAATTTTCTCTAAACCCTCCTTACTCGTAAGAAGTGGACGAACCCAAGCAACAAGATTTTCTTGACCAGGTGGTTGTGACAAATCCACAGGCTTTCTTCCAGTTAGGAGCTCAATGAGTACAACTCCATAGCTATAAACATCACTTTTGACAAGAAGATGACCGGTCATTGCATACTCAGGAGCTAGGTAGCTGCAAACAAGTTGTCAATGAGATTAAACTAATGTCATGTTAACAAAACTCAAAGAGATCGTATTGCACGTTACAATAAAATATATATATATATATATATGCTATTGCACACTTATTTCTCTCTCACCATCCCTTTCACTTTCAACCATCACAGAGCTTGAGTCAAACTATGCCATGTATGCAAATATGAGGGGATAATGTGTGCAAATTGCAGTACTCCAATCAAAATGGGTAGCTTCCTTAACACCAGAGACATTGGTGACATGAGCATATTGTAACCACACTTCAATTATCATTGAAGGTGATTTGAATCCCCCAATTATTGGATGTATATTTAGGAGAAAGAAAGACAGAGAAATTAATTTTTGGGTCCCTATGTAAACGAGTTGTGTCTTTCTCTCTTTCAAATTGATGGAAATTGACACTGCAAGAAATTGAGAGGATCTTGATCTGATGCTAATATGACTGGTTCAAAGGGATGATAGATAATTACCCAAATGTTCCCATGACGTGCGTGGAGATGTGCTTGTTTCCCTCATCCAATGCTGTTCTAGCCAATCCAAAATCTGAAACCTTTGGTGTAAAATCATATTCCAACAAGATGTTGCTGGACTTGAAGTCTCTATGTATGACACATGGATTTGAATCTTCATGCAAATAAGCCAATCCTCTGGCTGCACCAAGCGCAATTTTCATTCTGGCATTCCAATCAAGTGGATCAGTTTCCTTGTCAGCACCTGAAAGCACAAAGAGAGGACCAAAAATCAGTCTCATAATACAAATGATGTTTATGACATTCATTAACTTTACTTTTATTTACCATGTAAATGGGATTCCACACTTCCATTAGGGACAAGCTCATAGACTAGGCACCGAGTCTGTTTCTCAATACATATACCGATCAATTTAACTAGATTTCTATGGTGCAGGCGGCTAAGCATCTCAACTTCAGCCAAGAATTCACGGCCACCACGTTGATCATCTCTTTTGAGAATCTTGACAGCCACATCCCTCCCATCATGTAAAACACCTTTGTAGACAAGTCCAAATCCGCCTTCTCCTAATATTCTTGAACCATCAAAGTTATTCGTTGCTTTCTCTATGTCATGCAAAGTAAAAGTCTTAGCAGATCCAGTATATGTTATTCTTCCAGAACTGAAGGACATTGACTCTGAACCTGACATTCTCCCATAATTCATTGACCTGCCAACCCCTGCTAAGCACAAATTTAGTTTAAACTATATTTACACTGAGCTCCACTCTCCACATACAACAATAGATTGGAAAAACAAAATGTAAGATAGAAACTCTTGAACATAATAAGCAAAGATATAGAGTTCAAAGTAGGAAATCATGAAAAAGGTTTTTGATTTAAAAAAATTAGAAAAAAGACTGAATTGATAGAGAAAAGGTTCAGAGGGGTTTGATTGAACAAAAATTTATTGGTAATGTATCTAAACTAACAAAATATATCGATAGAATTTGATGATTGTGTTGTTACCTAATGGTTTTGAAGAGGATAAGACTGAAGTCTTTGAAATTTGCTCCAATTCATGATTGAAAGCGCGGCATTTCAACAGACAGACCCAGACAACTCCAATGAATATTAAAAAAGCTGTAATAGATGACAGCACAATTATGATTATCATGCCTCCACCATTCCCTTCATTTTTCTTCTTTGTCACATCTACTCCTAAAGGTTTCATTATTGTTCCATTGTTGTCACGGCCACGGAATGGCCCCTCGTCTACACTAGAAACACTAAAGGAAGTTGAAGGTGGAGAGGGTGGAAGACCTGCATGTTATCCAAAAGTAAAAATCCAAATATATATATATATATATATATATGTATGTATGTATAGACATATAAATATATTAATGAGACTTAATATGCCATATAATTGACTTCATAATGAAAGAGTACTGAGAAACTGGGAACTAATGTAGAACCTGGATAATGAACATAGAGCACTTCATAGGCACCAAAGCGGGAAGCATCTGTTAGAATCTCCCTCTGCCAGAATTTTTTATATATTAAGAATGCTGTTGTATCATCAAATCTTACTCCCTTGGGTACTAAGTTTATGAGAACAGTGGTTTTCTCTAGTTGCTGACTAGCTGCATTGGCTCCCATAATACGCACTTGGCTACAGTTCAGCAAAACACTGGTTGCAATTTCCTCAGCTAGCTCTGAAACCAATGGAAAAAACTTGTATATCGCAATACTAAGGCAGAGTTTAACTTGAAGTGGCCACACACAACCACAAGGTGATCCAGTAGGTGTATATGTAAGAGGCTCGGAGCAACTCACTGACAAGCAATCTACATGTAACATCAAATTCTCATTATTTTCTTAAGATGATTGAATAAGAAGGCACCAATGAAGTACAAATGGCTAATCACCTATTTCTGTCCCTCACTAGTTCTAGTTGTATCAATTTCGTCCCTGAGGAAATGTAAGTATCAATTGCATCCTCCTCTCATCAAAGATTTCCCAACTGAATCATTCTGTTAACATTCCCTTAGGATGGTTAACGGAGACACTAACATCAAAAAAGATGTGCCTCATCATCATCTCTGTTAGCTATCCCAATGGCAAGTGATCAGAAGGACTAGATTGAATAATTGATTGATGAGTAGATGACAGAATTGATACTAAAATTATCCTAGGGACAAACTGATACAGGTAAAATTAGTGAGGGCTAAAAATTGGTGTTTAGTCAATATAGATAATCATCTACAATTTATTACAATTGCAGGGTTAAGTTCAGGATACCCATATTTGGTGGTGGAGGTGGCAGAGTCATAACAAATGCTGGTGGTGGAGCCTTTATCTTCTTCAATGATGGATCGAGAGATGAATATCTCGGCGAAGGAGATGGTACTAATAAACAAAGGATGAAAGCAAAATTAAGTACTTAGATCACGGTAGATAAAAATAAGAATACAAATAACACAAAATGACCACAATGATGTCTTATACCATTCAAGTGGCTTGATAGAGCTGCCGGTGATGGTGCAGGTGCAGGTAAATCCCAGTTCTTTGGTGAAGGGAAAGGAGGTTGGGATGGGAAGACTGAAGGAGCTACATTTACAAGAGAAAGCTTCAGAGAAAATGATATTTGAATTTGATTTTTGATGTCAAAAATTGAAAAAAAGAGGAAAAAAAAAAGTGATAAGATTTTTTTTTAATGTTTTTCCCTTGAAAGAATTTAACCTTGATGACTGCAAGAACGCAAATGAACCAAGTAAGTCGAACCTGGAGTTAGTTTGCTGTGCTTTCTCCTGAAATAGTGATGCTTATGATGTGATAATGAAGGAGAATCTGTAAAACCATGCAACCATTTTTTTACGGGGGCTTTAGAGAATGACTTGGAAGAAGGCCTAAGCGCAATACTTTCAGGAACTTCAGAAGATGACTCAAATGGAGGAAGTGCAATACTTGAAGGGCTTCTCCAATGGTTTGGATGTGTGGCTACAAAAAAAAAATACGAATAAAAACTAATATGAAAATTATAGTCATGATGAAGATCTCAACTATGAAATATGTTTGATGTCAAGTTCTCCAATAAGCTCCAAACCAGAACCAATGTAAAGATACAGACTAGCAAATTGGCCCATTTTGGATTGAAAATGCAGAAACTGACACAAATTTATTACAATATCAAGGACAGAATTATGATATAAACCCAAATAAGCCTCAATTATGGATATCTCAAATGTGCAGAACAGATCAATCATAATGAATTCTGAATTAATTATAGGAGATGTGCCATTCTTGAATACTAAATTTAGAAGAAAAAGAAAGTTTCTCACCTGTTCATTTTCAGCAAAGAAACACATTTCTAATCTAACAAATATATGGAAATTGATTTCTGAATCACATTTCCTAATTTTCAGTAAATTATCAACCCCACAAATGGATCATGCATGTATACTACAGAAACTAACTGAAAACACCAAAACTCAGCTCTTACCAGTGGAATCATGAAATTCAAAGGCACTGACAACCAAATGTAGCTTGAACAGCAGTAAAATCAGATGCAACCCCATTTTTCCTCTGAAGAAACTGAGCTCAATTCTGAAGATCTTTCAGATTTCACCAACAATTCCAGAAAAAAGACTAAAAGAGACTAAAAAACTGAAGGAAAAGTGATGGAAGAAGAAGCAACAGGTTCTTCTGTTTGCTTCAGAAAAGGTACAGCCATAGGAAGGTCTATAGGGTTAAAGAAGAAGACCCACAATGTAAAACATAAAGTAAAGAGGACGGAGCGGTGATGGGCAAAGAAAATGGTTAGGTGGGAGACACCAATGTTTTCTTCTTTTCATAACTAAGCTCAAAAATTTTCAGGCTTAGTCTTAGAGAATTCTGACAAGACAGTTTCATTCTTTTTTAATGAAAATAAGCACAGATCAAACCCAAGAAAAGCAGACCCTATGTGCACTTTAAGCAGCAAACCACAGTAACTTCTCAGTAGGGAGGTTGGTAGGGCTGAGTGTGTTTGATTGGGAGAGAGAAGTGCCAATCTCCAGAAGTAAATTAGATGAGATGAGAAATTTTTGTGTGAGCTTGAAGAATTCTGCTTCTTACGTTTTTCTTTTCAGATATTTCATAATCATTTTTCCTTTCAAACAGTGTTGATATCCATAATTTTATAGATTTTATTATTTATTAATTGACATATATAATATATTTTTAGAATAAGAATATATCAAATTTTGTTTTTATATGTACAGACTTGATTCAAAACGCATTTAAATTTATCTGTAAATCTAAGTAGAAATATAAACATAATATTTATAAGATCTATTAATACATATAAAAATTATATTTCTTATGCAAAAATCATGATAAAAGAGACACACTTCTTTATATTTATAGTGAATCTAATTCATACCCAAATCTCTATTTAAATGGGGGGACACACAACATACCAGTCTTTTCAAGCTGACAGTAAAATAAATCAGATTGAGGAAAAATGTTCCATGTATTAACCAAAAAGTAAAGAGAGTAATTGAATTAGTAACATAATGCTTGACCTTCTTTCCAGTCTTTTCAGGCATACAATGATTCATCCAAGAATGATAATGGGGATTAGTTAAAGATATCTTGATTTAATAAAATACTGACTCAGTTTTGAAAAGTTGAGGCTTCTTCTTCTGTCCTTATATAAAAATTTCTCATTACCTTTTTCAGTTATCCCTAACTTTGAAGCAATGGCATAAATGGCCAATGAAATATAGACTCTTGCCCAATTTGATAACACTCAATCTTTTAAAAATATTTAATTTTTTGGAGGTTAAATTCTTTGTAAAATTATTTTTAGGTATATTTTCACTAATTTCCTCTTTTCATCATTGTGTTGAATATTCTCATCTGATAACCCCAAAAAGAAGAAAATATGAGAACCACATATATATGTAAAACTGATGTTGTACATTAGTTCAATGATTGCGACAACCTGTGGAGTGAGAATAGAAGGAAATTCAAGTCTTTTGTTTTTTTTTTAACATTGTTCTTTTACATTTAATATGATTTTTGGCTTACTTTTATTTGAAGTAATGTTTTCATTAATTGTGGTAGGAACTCCCAAAGATTTTTCTTGTTGGATATTAAGTGCACCTCTTGTAGGATACCGATGAATCTTGGCCTTTGTTTATGCACTGTTTTAAACAAGGGCGAAGCTAGAGTAAGCACCTTGGGGGCTAAATTATTAATTATAAAATTTTTATCAAAATATTTTATTTTTTGAAAAGCTAAAAATAAGAATAAAGTTACTCATATTTATTTGTAAACACTTTAAAATCATTTCATCTTATAAATTATAAAATTTATAAAACTATAAACTATTAATGTTGGAAAAATTACAATAATGTGAAAATGTAAACGTTAATATAATTTAAGATAAAAGAAGTAAAAATAATAAGACACAAAATATACGTAATTAAGTTCTTAGTTTATTTCACGAATAAATACAACAAACAAACTTTACTCAATAAATAAAAAAAAATATAAATGATATAATAATTTTTAAATAGACATCTCAGATATATTAAAAAAATGCAGTATATATATTTTTTACTTTTAATAATCATAAAAAAATAAGAGTTAATTATAAAATTTTAAATAATTTTCATAAAAATTATAAAAAAAAAACTCTTTTACTTTCTAAATTAAATTTTATATAATACAAATATTTATAAATTAAAATATTTATTAAATAATTAATTTAATTTAATTAAAATATTAAATATTATGATATATTTAACTTGATTAAAATTCTCATCTAATCAAAATTTAAATATAAATAGAATCTTGGTCCAGATCTAAGCATATACTTTATGAGGGAAGTGTAGCCTACATTCTTGAAAAGAAATTACATCAAGACTGGCTCAAAAATCAAATGGTTAGGCAAAATTTGGTGACTAAATATTGTCCCCACCATAGATAAAACCACTATATTTGGTAGCTGCTTTGGAATGCATTGTCGGGCGTCGCCTTTTAACTTTTCCCGCGTGAAAATAAGGTTGCCTGACTATGACCTCAACACATGTCTTCTTATCAGCTACCACAAAAAATATCTTTCGTAGGTGTCGGTGAATTTTCTCAACTTCTCTGTTTTTATTTTTAACCAATTGGAAATTGACAGCTACTATTCATTTTTTTTTGTTTATAAATATTTATTAAGTATTCATAGATATTTACTCCAAAAACAAATAAGGACATAAAGGGTGTCAAAATTAACTTAAAATGTGTCTAATAAGTATAAAATAAGATTGAAGGAAACAAAATGTATCTATCAAAAATTAAAATACAATTCAATTGAAGAAAATGACGAGTCATATGTCTTACTAGATTATTAGCATTTGGATAACTTGTTCAAATAAATGATCGGATAAATTGTATTCATCTTCTTTGAAGTTTGATTTAATTATATTTATATTTTTCTATTTATATATATTTACATCTTTTTTTTTTTTGAAATAGTGAAGGTAAATGTAAGCTTAAATAAAGAAAAGAGAGACATGAGTACAGAAAAGGGAGATGAATATATAAATACATATAAATATGTATAAAATAAAATGATATAATATAATTAAACTAAATCTTAAAGTTGTGTTTGATTCATGGAATTTTACATTCTTGAGAATCTTAACATTCTCGAAAATATTATATTATCATGTTTAATTCAATTAAAAAAGATTCTCAATAATATTATAATTTTATGTTTCAATTAATTTAAATATTTTTAAAAATATTATTAAATTATTGAAAATATACTCATTGAAAATGGAGCGATAAATTTTGAAAAGCTGATTAATTAATGATAATAGGTAACGGTGATATATAGTGGTTAATAACAATGGTTACCAATAATTGGTGGTAATTAATAGTAGTGGATAGTGGTGACAATGGTCAAGTAGATAACAACAATTGATGATAATGGATAATAATTAATAGTGATAAGTGATGATGATAACTGTAGCAAAATTTTAATAAAAAGATAAATAAAATAATTTTTTTATATGATTTAAATATTCTCATATTATAAGAATGTATGATATCTACCTCTCCTGTAGAAATATTTTAAGGAAATCATTAGGTTAAAAACATTCTTAGATAGATTTTTCTTAATTCTGAATCAAAAATAAGAATTTAATATTTCTTTAAAATATTTCTGATAATATATGAAAAATTCCATGAATTAATCGCAACTCAAGAAGGTGGATGTTATTTATCCTAGATAATTATATAAATGCAATTGATTAAGTGAAATTATAACTGCCTAACCAACTTTAGTTCAAGCACATGGGTTAAGTGGGGGCAAAGGTCTAGGGTTCAATATTAATTAATGTTTGTACATAGCATTTTAAATTAGCTTGCTGTACAAGTCATTAACCACTTCCATGTTTTGGTTTAACAAAAAAAAAACTTACCAAGACTTAACGCTACCGTGATTTCTATACACATTAGTAATATTAGAACACAAAATATCAATACAATTACAATGTGTCAAGATAATAAAGAAAAAAGTGAGTAATGCTAGACTTGCATCCGATTTTAAGTTCTATTGATTTTGAGAGGAAGTGAGTGATATACCCTTCTTTTTAAACCCTGAGTTTTTCTCTTAGTTATATTGAAGGTGAATCAATTGTTATTAGAGTAAATTTTACTATATTTTCTTGCAATTTATCAAAATTAGGTGAATCTTTCTTTTAATTTCAAAGCGTTCGTTGTCATCCCTTGAAATCAAAATAGCCGCCACACTTAATTTCATCAGTCATTGATATCATTAACATTCATTTGGTCAACCAAATTTCATTAAAGTTTACCATATAATTTCAACAATGCCCTTTTTAATTTCCATTCTTGTATAATTTGCCAATATAATTTTTGTATTCATTTAAAACATTTTTAACTTTTAATTAGGTTAAATTATTTTACTACTCCTTATAATTTCACTTAATTTTTAATTAAATCTTTATAATTTCAAAGTTTTAAATTAAATACTTATACTTATTCTTCATTTCTAATTGAATTCTTTCTGCTATTTTTCTTATTTGATTTCATTAATAAATGACCTATATAGACAATGATTTATTAGTTATTTATAGAGTGAAAGAAAAGTGATATATCATTTTCTTTTAAAAATGAAATAATTTCATGAAATATTATAATTTTCTATAAGTTATCTGTCACTTAAATATAAATAAAAATCATATAGAAACTTTATATCATCAATTGTTAAATTATACCAAAAGAGGATTATTTACATGTGCTGATTATTTACAAGATCTCACAAGAAAATGATAAAAAAAATATATCAAATTATAAATGAAAAATAAGTATAATGACCCAATTAAAAAATTTTAAACTATAAAGATATAATTAGAAATTGAATAAAAATATGAGGAGTATAAGAGTAATTTAACATTTTAATTAATACTAATTATTTCCAATATAAAGAATAAATATGCATAGGCTTTCATAATTTTATATTGATTTTTTTTTCATTCTTTTCTCTCCACCACATATTTTTATTAATCTTTTAATTGTTATTAATTATTTCCAATATAAACAACTAACAATAACCATGTATGACCCTTCATAATTTTATTTCCATTTTTTCTCATTCTTCTCTCCACCACTTATTTTTTAATTAATATTTAATTATTATTAATTATTTCCAATATAAACAATAAACATGTTTAACTCTTCATAAATTTATCTCCACTTTTTGTCATTCTTTTTTCTCCACTTCTTTTTTTATTAATATTTTAATTATTATTATTTTACTTTTAATCTTTTTATTAAAAAAAACTTTACAAATGAACATCCATAAAAAATAGGGTTATCATTCAAAATAAATCTAAATCAATTAAATAAAATTGCAGTAGAATAGAATCTAATTTTCTTTCTTTCAATCTTTTTATTGAAGGAAAAAATATTTGCAAATAAACATTCATAAGAGATCTATCCAAATCAATTAAATAAAATTATAGTAGCATGGAATCTGATTTGTGCTCTTTTAATCTTTTTATTAAAAAAAAAAAACCCACCTTTGTGAATGAACATTTATAGAAAATCTGGTTGATCACTCAAATTAAATTCATATCAATTAAATAAAATTGCACAGAATCTATTTTTTATTCGAATTAGGTCCAAATCACCCAAATTAAACCTTTACTATGAACATTTATAATAAATTAGATTTTCAGTCAAATTATGCTCAAATCCATCGATTGCAATGCAGATATAAATCCTAGAATCTTAAATGAGAGATTGAATTGAAAATCTACTATATGAGGGAAACTCTATAATCTATGGAATAAATGGAAAAAAAAAATGAAACCATCAAAAACAAAATCTCAACAAAAAGTTTGCACACCTCATCCTTTTTCATTTTTATATCTCTCCAAACACCACTCCTCAACATCTAGGGATGCTAAACGGACCGGTCCGCGCGGACCGGACTTGGTCCGCGCGGATGCGGGCCTAAACGGGCTTGGTCCGTTTAGG
>JANHAO010014394.1:0-15359 GCA_026873985.1 Saraca asoca
TCCTATCCTCTTCTACAAGTGATTATCAAGATCTCAATAACCATATCAATATCTAAATTAAATGGATCCATTTAAGTCAGATATTACAATAAAAATAGAGAGCGAAAGGAAAGAAGTGACCAGCAATTGGATGCCAAAATGAAGGAACAAGATCTCCAAATTAATCTTCAAGTGTCAACCCTTGGATGGTTATAAAGTTAGCCTTTCACGGAGGCTGAAAAATATAGAAAAGAGGGGAGCAAAATCTTGCTCTCTGCCTCCAAAAAAATCATAGCTAAACTACTCTAAAAACTACTTGAAAAACTAGAGCAAAAGACTCAACAAAAAGGAGTTCTGCCCGAGTATAAAGGAAAGCTAGTTTGTTGTTTGGTGAGTAGGCAGGTGTAGCTGGTTGCTTTTTGCCACTCTTCTATGTGTGGTGTGCTATAGTAAACTACTTTCTCTACTTTTCCTACTCTCTTTCAGGTATCCAGCTAGCTGAGTGTTTGCGGGATCAAAGGATGGTCAAGTGGGCTCAAGATCCATGCCAATTGGGGCCTTGAAAGTCTAATTTTGTAGAGCCCATTTTCGCAGCATTTCTTCCCCTGAGTTGTAGCTCATTTTCCATGCCCTTATTGACATTTTCATAGGAATTGTGGCTTTTGTCTCATATTCCATTTGGGCTTTGTTTCACCTCATTTGGATCTCTATATCTCAAGTTATGGTCTTATGAATGCATGAAGGTCGGGCTGCCAGGGACAGGGCTGAGACAGTATTTTGATTCTGAATTGAGCTCCAATTTTGGATAACCAATCGTGTGATTCAGCTTTTGAAATCTTCATGAAAGTTGTAGATCTCTCTCTTATCTTTCCTGAAAGACAAGAATCACATTAATTGGACATGTGTATCTCAAGATATAGCCAGATTACAGAAATTGCTCAAAATGGCCAAGTATGCAGAATTTCAAATAATGCATCCAATTTACATAAAATCATATATACACACTAACATAGCTGAGATAAGTCATTTTTGAATCTTAAAATGCTAAGTGAGATGTCAAATAGATGTGACAAATATTTTGTTATCACTAACTAACCTAGGTGTAGCCAATGGAAGGTTATTTGAATCTATAATTAGGAAGGCTACTAATTTGAATGTGAAGATCTTTGCAATCTTTTTAGTATAGAAGAAGGGTTAAGTTTCATCACTAGTAAAGATGTGAAGGACTATTCAAAAGAAGAGGCAGTTAAAATGCTCTTTACCAACACCACTCCCAATTTTGGTATCAAAAAACTTATGATAATTGGATTGTTAGTGGAGGATCGTCTTCTTCATTACACAATTGTCAAGACAATATTTCCTTGCCACACCAACTCCATAAATATTGTAGAAGATGAGATTTTTTAGATGTGGGCTATGAGGAAAGTTCTAGAAATCATCATCCTATACTTAATCTTATCATGCAAGGGCACCTTCTTCTCGAAGCCTAATCAAAGCTTCTTGTCCTATAGAGTGGTTCTTGTTAAGTTTTCTTTTTTTTTTTTTTTCCATTTTTGAGTTCCTCTATCATCAAAAAAAGAATTTGAAAATGTGGGCATGTAATACCTAAAAAAAAAAAGTTAAAGAGGGACCAAAGTGAAAACCTTTAATTTGGTTGGGGCCATAACGTAATTTCTTATTTTTCAAAAGGGCTTATTTGAACTCGTTGGAAAGTTGATAGGGTTAAAGTGTAAATTTTCCTATTTTGTTTTATATATATTTTCTTCATCCAGCTTCTACCTCTCGCCATTAGTTTCTCGAAGCTTCCTCCTCCTTTTCAATGACCAACCTTTCCTCGTTCAGCTGCTACCATTTGGTCATGTCTAGACTAGCTAGCATCCACCTTCTTCAATGCCAGTCTTACTTTCCCCATGGCACTGTATCTTCAACTGAAGCTCTCTGTGGCTATTGCAACCTGATTCTTCAGCATTTGACCTGCTTCCTACCTCCTTCGATCAGAGAGTTTTGGCCACTGCCTTCCTCCTCTTTTCCTTTGGTAGCCTTTCCTTCCATGGTGCTGGAGATTCAATTGAAGCCGAAGGTTGTTGCTGCTACTATTGTCAAGTTTTCCAGTGACCCTTTCTTCTTCAGCCCAACGAGCTCTATGAGCTCTAGCCACCGATCATCTTCCTCCAACACTTTTCAATGTCTTTCTCTAGCCAACTTAGCTCGATTCTTCTTTCTTCCTTCCTCTCTAGTATTATTCAGCTAGTAACTCATATCAGCCCATTGGCGGTGATCCAGCTCTGGTTGAGCTCCCCACCTACACTTTGAGGGGTGGTGAGTATTCCTAGAATAAAAGATTTATTTTACAATTTTCAAGATGGTTTACCGGAAACCTTAACCCTCAAAGTTGAGGAATGTTGAAATATTGTTATTCTTCAGCTCCAAATAAATTCCCTTAGATGAATCGAGCATACCAACAGCAAATTTTGGAGCTTTAGCTAACTTAGCTTTCTAAGAATTTTCTAAGATGAGTGGATAATCCTCCTCACTTAACAATCCCATGTGAAAATATAATAATTTTATTGTATTGAATATTATTAATCCTTTTAAATAATGTAATTTTCCAATATATCAAAGTGATTTCAAAAGTATATTTACATGTTGTATGTCTACTTGAAATGGTTTGCCATCATAAAATTACGCATTTTCATCTTGCCTTGTGTTATGGGAATTGGCAATTCTATTTTTTTATGTGATGACTAGGGGTGAAAATGCATCTGTAGGTTTATGTATGTTTTTATAAATGTTGCTTACCCAAAACAGAACTTTCATGTTACATGATATTTTTAAATTATTGGTTTGAGATATTTGACCCATTAAGAAACTTATTGGTAACCCTCAAGTGCACTTGTGAAGATCTAAATAGCCTAGGCAGGAGTAATAAGGATGGAGAGACATAGGGATGTATACATTCATGAGCTTCTGGTAGACGTGTCAGATGACTTATGATGGGGATCATTTTTATGTGGTTAACATTTTAAATTTATTCTTTGGAATTCCAGTTGAATGTATTTTCCACAGTAACCTAATTTGATATTTATTATGATATTGTTGAATATCACATTCTCAATTACTTGATTTTCTTGTTGAATTATAGTTTTCAAATGTATATTAAGATTATGGCTATAGAATGCATAAGCATAACTTCACGCTATATTTATAGATATATATACTTTCGAGCATGATTTTTAAATGGGGTTTTGGGTAATCATGGGATTATCTACTCACTGAGTTTTTATGAAACTCACTCCTTCATTTTCATGTTTTTCAGAGTCAGAGAATATTCCTATTATTCCCTCTGCCGTCCTGACTTTGGATCTACTCATTGACCGAGTGGATCACAACCAGCGAAGATTTAAGGTATAACTGTGGTATAAAGTCTGGCATTTGGTAGGAATATATATGCATGTATTGCGTATGATTGCTGGATGCCTAGTAGGATATAGTTTGTATTGTTTGGGCCATTGCATTTTATTATAATGTTATACAGGTTGTAATGGACGTGTAGTCCTTGTGTTGTTGTATAGGCCTTGAGGCTAGGTGTCCAAAAAATAGAGGAAACTTTGTCAGACTTTTATTAGAATTTAATATATAAATATTTTGTTGTGGATTGATGAAATAGTGAGTCATTTGTATGATATTTGCATTGTAAGGCTTGTAGAGAGTTTCCTGATGGAGGGTATTTCTTGATGGTGACTTTTTATGTTAGTCACATTCCAAGAATTGGGGCGTGACAAGACAGCTCCACCTTGATGAATGAGAAGACCTTTCATCAAATGTAGCTTAGATTTCTAAATGGGAGGTCATCAGGCAGGGTGGCTTAGCATTTGGGAGGTTTAGAGCTTTGGGTTTTGGCTCCAGTTCAGGATCTATGGACTTCCAAAATGAAACTCTGACTCTATTAAGGCAACTTTAGCTTTAACACACTCAACTCTTTGGGAGTATGGAACAATCTCACTGTCAAATCAATGAAAGGCTTCATTTCTTTGAAGCAAATATGACATGGAGATCTGAGACATTCATAGTTGATTGAACACCATGAAGGAAAAGCTAAATGAAATTCACAATTCAGTTGCTCCATACATTTTTGGTTTTTAGCCTTTTCTAACTTATTGTTCTCTTAGCCCCTTTCCCTTTTTAATCTTACTTTTAACTTTTGTTGACTTATTATTTATAACTTTAATTTTCAGATATTTTCTAGATATTTATTTTTGATTAAAGGTCTTTTGATCTTTTTTAATGTTATTCTTATTTCTGGCTTTTGGCTTTATCTTTTGCTTTATTCTTTTTGATATGCCAAAAGGGGGAGTTTTATACATTTTGAAATTTGTGTGCTACATGCCTATAGGGGGAGGATTGGTATCTTGAGAGGATTGTTATCCCGAGGGGGAGCCTTGCTTGATCTTTTTTGCTAAAATGTATGTTTGATTCCTTTCTAACCCTAAAATTGTTTGTCATCATCAAAAAGGGGGAGATTGTCATCCTTAGCCCCTATTTTTTTAAACTGAGTAAACTTGTATTTTTATGACAACAAATGATTTTGATTGAGTTGATTTAGTCTAATTTCAGTAGATCTTTCATGGATGGCCTAGGATTTCTGGTTGAAGATATGGTTTAGGCTTTGTTTATAATAATTTTGTAAAGATATTGAATTGCTTGAATTTAGCTCATTTCTTTAAATTACTTTTGGAAGGTTTGCCTCAAGATTTTGGTTGAAAAGCTTTTGAAATATTTTCAACAAAAACATTCCAAGATGTTCATACCTAATTTATCAAATTGTTAATCTTGGAAAAATGTTTTTGCATTTATAAACCAAAAACATTTAAATTTCTTTTTAATTGTTTTATCATATCTTTTTATTTTGGAATTATGCTTTTGGATTGTTTTATAAGGTTTAAAATGGTTTAAATGAATTTACAAAATTTATTTTTCACTCTTTAGGCCTGTGATTCGAACAGAGCATTTTGAATTGATTTTGTGATCTTGATCACAAGAATTGAGCAAGTGTTCTTGCCTTGTAATTTGAATTGGAAGTCTACACTAGTTTCGTGTAATTTTGATTGCAAGCTTGTCAGGACTAGCTGCTGAAATTTTACACATTTTGGCAATTTGAATCAAAATTTGAACTATTTCCTACGATTTGAATTGATATCTTCCAAACTTAGTTTTCACAATTCTAATTGCATGAATTTCTGGACTTACTAAACTTTTTCACATTTTGGTTATTCAAATTGATCTTTGCATTACTTTGCAATGATTCGAATTGAAGCATTCAAAATTGAATCTCAAAACTTTGATCATAAATTCAAAACTTGAATTCATGATCATGATCATGATTCTGATTACATGGGTAAATTTTTAAAATAATGATCTATTTTACTAAGTACCGTGCTCTTGCTATAAATACCCATTTTACATATTTTCTTAGGAGAAAATCCCTAATTCTTGAGACACAAACATTCTCTTTTCATTTATGCTTTAACTCTTTATCTAATTTCCTTGATATGAGCTATATTCAATTGATTCCATACCTATTGAGCTTCAATTTGTAAATTTGAACTATAAAGTTTTTTCAATTTATGTCATATCTTTCAAACACATCTAGGTTTTCTAGGGTGAACCATACCTATGTTAGAGTGGTTGAGCTCTTTGTTTTTCCTTTTTGAGTGAGTGGTTGAGCTTCTCAAAGGGGTTTTTGATTGTGGTTGAGCAATCGTTATAAAGGCTTGTCCTTTGTGCCTATTTAAACTTGAAGGAACTAATTTTATTTTAGTGGTTTCAAGCTCGGTTAAGAGCTTGGAGGTGGATGTATGCTTTGATGATTGTTTTTTAATGGGGAACAACTATAAATCTTTTGAATCTCTCTATCCTTGCTCTCTTTATTTTCTAGTAATTTATATTGTGATATATGTTTTTGATCTTGTTGATGGGTGAGGTTGTGGGATGCTCTATTTTTCTATTGTTGAAATTTGTTAAGTATTTTGTGCTTCATTATTTATCATTTTGCCTAGAAATGGTTTGCTTGAAAGAAGTGATTTCCATCTTTGTTGAAGCCTTGCTTATGTATAATTAAATGAGTTGCTTTGAACAAGTGATTTGATTTGTTATTTCTTGTGTGCAAACATCATCAATTATGTTGGGTTTGTTTGAATTAAAACCATCCCATGGCTTTCCAGAATCATAGTTGTTTTGTTTTCCACGGTACTTTGAAGTCATAGTTGTTGTGCCATTTTACACGTTTATAGGTTTGCATCAAATGAATTTGGTACTACTTTCATTCTGAGGAACTATACTCCCAGCATGTGTCAGATGGCAAAGCCAACTACGCATTCCCGTTGAATATTTACATTGATCTAATTCACATTAAATGTTTGCCAGCTTGTGTCAAAGTCCACACCAATTTGGTATTGTTTGCATGCCTTGCAAGGAACTACGCTTCCAAGCTTCTGTCACATGGCAAAGACTACCGTAAACACCTTTTAACTAAGAAAATTACTTAATTTTGCCTCCTTGAATTTTAACAAAATTCCATAAATTTTTTCTCTAATTTTAAAAACTGCTCAGATATCTCTTAAAACATAAAAAAAATATATATTACACTTAAAATCAAATTTGAATTTTTTATCAATAAAATGATCAGAAAAAAATTATTATGGATTCAAATTTAACAATATAAGATATTCTAAATATTTTTTTTTATCAAAATATGCTTTGATTAAGTTCAAATAACTAAAAATATATTCCCTTACATTAAAATTTGACTTTTTCATCAGTTATATTTTAATTGTTTGAACTTAATCAAAACATGTCTTTGATCACAAAATAATTAGAATATCCCATATTATTAAATTTGAACTGTATAGTTATTAAAACTCAGGGTAGTCGAAGTCTTTTTCTCTTTTAAGCTCTTCCTTTGGAGTTCCATGGTAGCTTCTTGTGATAAACTCTCAACAAAACAGAGTAGCTTATCCTTTTCAATCATGTCCCTTATATCCAACATGATGGTTGTGAACTTCTTCATGTAGTCTTGACCTGATCATATTTGTCTCAACTCTCACAAATTTCATCAAGCGAGATTGTCCACATTTTCAGGGTAAAATTGTACCTTTAACTCTTACTTGAGCTCTTCCCAAGTATTGATGTGACACCTTCCCTTCTAAATCACTTAGTTTTTAGTCCTCGACCAAACCTAATTGTTATCTATGAGGAACATAGTAGCTCAGTTTAGTTGAGCTTCCTCAAAAGTAATGCTAGCTATTTGGAAATATTGGTTCATATCAAACACAAAATTCTCGAGCTTTTATGCATCTCTCTCCCCCATATATGGCCTTGATTCAGGGATTTTCACCTTTCCCATTCGCTACGAGGCACCACCCTCTTGCAAACCATTCCTAATGGCCATTATAAATACCCTCACTAAGGTTGCTATGTTACTCATATCAGTAGAAAGAGTTTCTATAACATCCTTCACCTCGTTGGTAAGGTCTTTCATAGTATCCTCCAAATCCTTCTAACTGTTCCCAATCACAGCAAGCCACTCACCAACTTGTGGAGCATCACTAGTGCTAGCTCCTTTGACTCTCATGCTAGCTTCAAGATTTGAGATTTAGTACTTGAGATATTCCCAATTCTTGGCCCTTCAAAAGAGTTTAGGGATCTCTTTGCTTTCCATATTTCTTGCAGTCTCGACAACTCTTTCAAGATTTCTAATTGTAACATCAATTGCATCAAAGTGTTCAACGGATGTCATTTTCTTGGATATAATGGTGTATCAACACAGTGTAGCTAAAAATATAGAAGTGTAGTGTCAACCATGCTCTAATACCAAATTGTCATGGTTCGTCAGCTTGATTGACGGTACGTGCAGTGCTTAAACTCTTCGCTCAGCATTGAATTAATCCGTACCTATGAATAAGCCAATCAATCAATCATACACCATCTTAGTTTCGAAAATAATGAGCAACACCCACAAATTATATCACACCAAGGCAACCATAAGCACAAATCACAATAAGCAACCAAATTGAATATAAAGGCAACCAAATCAATCATATTGGCAAACATAATGTTTTCATGCAATTCGTACAAATGTAGATGAATGTGGCCAAAAGTGGGTAAATTTCGTAGGATAATATTTAAATTAAAGAGGCATAAACAAATATTTTGGGTAATTTAGAAAATATGATTTTGCATAATGAAAAGGAAGCCAAAGAAGGCTAGAAACTCCTACTCACCTATTAGAAAGAAATTTCTTTTACATTCCTAATCCCCAATTCATAGGCTTGAGGCCTAAATCACAACTTATATGAAGTCTTAAAATCTATGCAAAATTCACTAAATAAAGTTTAAGAAATAACAAAGGTGAGATAAAAATAATTTAGATTAGCTTTTGGTTCGATCAATTTGCCTTAGATTTGCAAAATTAGATTGGGGATATGATAATACCTTCTCCCGGTAAGGTTTCATTGCTTGGAGACTTTTCAGTTGTACTAAGATTTTGATTTCTAGAATTCTGTGCATTGAGTGTTTGAGTCATTTGACACTAGCCGATCAACTAGATTGTTGACTGATCCAACTAGTCCTAGTGAAACAGTCGATTGATTGGTCCACCCTTGAGGGTCGGCCCATCTGCCCTCAAGCAAATCCACCAAATATATATTCAAGTTTAGTTAGATTAATCCTAAAAGGATATTAGAATTTGCAACAATCAACATCATTACTAAAATTAAAACTAAAACTAAATTACAAGCATGACAACAATGGAAACAACATCATTAATTTTGCTTCCTCATATAACTCTACCCATTAATACTTGTAAACAATTTTCAATAATCACCAGTTTAGTATCATTACATAGGTCTGAAATTAATCAATATTCTTGGTAAGCATAATAGAGATACGAAGCTTTAATATCAATTCATAGTTTAAAAGATGGGAAGGCTTGAAAAGTATTTATATACTCTTTCTCAATGCATATCAATTATTTTAGTACTGAATGGATCTAGGTGTGCATGACAGTGACACATTTATTTTGACCACAATCTAACCATTGAATTTTGGATATACACTCCTTACAATTTACGTATCTCTTTCCTTAATCCTTATCAACAAGTTTTCCAAAACGAAAATTCTGCGATTGCAGTATCGTGCTATTTAATGCAATTTGATTAGAGTCTATTGTGGTAACTGGTCAATGTCTCTTATTTGTATCCGTGTCAGCCAGCCTATTGTTGCAAGTCAGTGTAAAGTTAATTCTGTCCATTTTCTTCGGATTTCAAGCTTCTATCAACAAAGACTTCAAGTCTACTCCGTCTTACATGTTAGAAAAAGTACTAGAAAAATAGGTTTGCTTGCATTTTACATTTTTTTTTAAAATTATGCATACGTGGCTTGTATGTTTTATAAAGATTTTAAAACTATTCATAATGTTTTTATAATTGATTATAATTTTTTATCGATATATAGTTGTAATTTTTTAAATTTTTTCTACTTACTACATGTAAACTTTGTAAAAAATAATTATAAAAAAATTGATTAAAGATATAGATTTTCATCAAAACTTGCAAGGAGGCCGAGTGTGCATGAAAGAAAAGTTCTATAAAGAAAATTATAATATAATTCCTTATTTTACACACAATTTGCGGTATCAATTTTTTTAAAGAGATCTACGTATAATTTTTGTATTCAGAGCCTTTGTATATAGATGGGACTCTTTTATGTATAAAAAAATTTGTATTTGGTCTTGTTAATTTGATAAAAAGTATAATTGATCATTAATATTTAAATTTGTATCATATTGATAACATTATTTTTTAATTGACTATACATAATCTAGTATTATTTAGATGATATATAGAAAAACTATTTTTTAATATTACATCAACGAAAAGTATAATAAGATATATAGTTAAATTAAAATCAATTAAATGAAAAGTTAGATAAATTTGGATACAAATCTTAATATTTCTCTCATCATTTTGATTAAAATGATTTAGTCATATCATATTTCTTTTTTAAAAAATCTGGTGTAATTGTAAAAAAAAAAAAAAAAAACAATTGATCCAACCCGAAGACCAAACTAATCCATGTTAGGGCGTAACTAAACCATGCATCACCAATCCCAATGGCAGTGCTTCATTAGGATTCGGGTGACTATAATCCTCCTAAAATTTTTTAGCATACTGTATTAGTATATATAATCACGCGCAAAAAAAGTTTTAAATGACTCGCCGCCTAATAAAATATTTTGACTCCTGACTACTTAAAATTTATAGAGATTATAACACATAATTATAAAATATTGTTAAATCAAATAGATCTGAAATCGATATATTTATATTGAGTTTATTAATATTTTAAGGGCAAAAGAATTTGAAACTAAAAAATTATTTTCGAGACTACAACTAAAATAAAAAGATAAATAAGATGGTGTTGATTTGTGATTAGGAAGGCATCTAATGTGATTTTTTATTTATTACCTTCTACCCTTAACATATATTTACAAATGTTACACACATAAATTAATTGTAAAATAAAAATTTGTACTTATTAAGTTATCTACAATCATACAGGCCAACTGAAGACACAATTACACTAATTTTTTTTAATAAATTAATGGTTCTTGTATTGATATTGCACGCATACCTATATCTACATATCATACTTGTAACTTAGATTTGTCCATCCCCCACAAAAAAAATTTGACCAAGATCTGTCACTGATTAAACTCACTTAAGACAAGTCTACATAAGCCAAGGTCATTTAAGCTTGCATCTGTATGGACTATTATAACACCCCTTAAGGTTAAATATACTAAACTTGAACACAGGTCTGAAGGATAGTCAATTGATCACAGGCTTGGTCCTTGAAGGTGGATTGGCCGATCAAGCAATCCTTAAGAGATGGTCGATCAATTGGTATTAGATTAGACACAACCAGGCCGCTAGCCAAAGCTAAAACCCTATCAGAAAGAAGTCCCAACACACACTCGATCCAAAAATGTGAATCTGAGGATATGCCCCTTAATGAATCTTTCTAAGTGGTAGTGGTGATTGAAAAATTACCACCTTCTTAGAAAGATTTTAAGAATTATTTAAAGCATAAACATAAGGAGATGAAACTTGAAGAACTTATAGAATGCTTTAGAATTGAGGAATATAGTTGCAAACCTGAAAAAAGGACTGGTGGATTGAACTCCATGGAATCCAAGGATGATTGATGGAAGTTAGATAAAATAAAAACAAGAAAAGGAAGCATAATAGAGAAGGCACAAATGCTAGACAAGTCCCTTCTAAGAAATTCATAGGCAAATGCTATGGATGCGGCAAATCTGGACATCATGCCAAGGATTGTTGCAACCCAAAGAAGAGAAAAGCCTAAACATATGTTTGATATATGTATACTTCATTGGATACAGTTCTTGAAATATAATTGTGTACAAATAAATTACAATGGAGATAGTAGTTATGAGATAATTTGTATATATAATTATTATTTCTAAATATCCCTAGTTGTAGAATAATAGAGAAAATAGGATATCAATTATTTATGAGTAAACCAGCATATGTTATGTCACATTCTTTGGAAGAATGTAGTGGTCTCATACACTATTTAATATGGAGATATCTAGACAAATATGTGGGTATATGTTATAAAACATATAATTGGATTGACCCATAATGAGAAACCATATGAAAGGTTATCATGTGCTAATAAACTTCTTATATGAAAGGTGGTGTAAGTGATCCTTAGACTTGAGATCAATCTGGTATCTTATGTATGAAGTTGTGTACTTTGATTTTATTCTAGGTTTGTACTTTTGAAATATTATATACAAATAACTTTGAGTACACCATGAAGTACATAAAGGTAGTGATTGATCAAAGGAGAATTCATCTTCCTCAATAACAAAGGAAAGATATTCTAAAGATGTTTGACATTTGTGCTATAATCAAAATCATAGGCCTATTTATTTATTGATAAATAAAGGGAGTTTTATGTATAATCAATTAATCATACATAAAAGGAGTTTTATATATGAACGATTGTGATATAACACATAGTCAAACATACACATAGGATTAGACATTAATGTCAGAGTTGACATTTGAACCATACCCTAAGTCCAATTTGAATATCAAAAGATGAAGGGATTGAATTACACACTATCACCTTATTATGAAAGGTTTGATTTCCAAAATAATCTATTCGTCGCATTTGGGTGGTCGTGATACTTTGCTAGAAGCCATCCATGATCTATAAATTTATTTAAACAATTTGGAGAAATTGTGTTTAAATTAAAAGGAGTTTTAATTCAATTGAGCTTATACTAGTCTATAAATAAATTCATTGCCAATATGCATAGAAACATAATAGGTCACACACAATAGAATCTTTTTGATCCAAAATCAAGGGAAAAGTTAGAATGCAAAGTGTTATGAATTCAAAAATTGAATTGATTGAACATCTTAAAAATTTGAAATGATTAATTAAGTGTTCTAATGTGATTTAAAATGTCAATTGATCAAAGATTTAATAATTCTAATGGAGATTACAATTATTAAATCATAGCAAATTTCCATCGTTAATATTTAATTGTTATAACACATTTATATTAACACTGGAGGAGATCTTTGAATAGAGGAATGGTTTCTATCTTAGAAATTGTTTAAATTAATTAAAATAATTAGATAATAATTACATAAGAGAGTTTATGAGTTTGAACTCATAGGAAAGTGTTTAGGTTTTTTTGACACAAAAGAAGGAGTATTAAGTTAAGGAGTATGGACTCCTTGGGCCTAAGGGGCTATATGGATTGTATAACACAAGCTAAGCAAGGGGTAGCCCTAGCTTGTGTGGGTAGCCCTACCTTGTGTGCCACTTACATTACTTTCTTACTTTTGTTTGTACTATAAACTTTTCTGTTTAAAAAGGAAAGAAGCCAAACTAAAAAAAGAAAGAAAGAGCAATTCAACTCTAGCACATGTGTTGTGTTCCTAACTTTTTTTCTCTATGATCTCACTCATCATCTCCTCTTTGCTTTCAAATACTAACCTATCCTAGTGAATTGTGATTCCTTGTAGAACTAGCACCTCTTAAATTGAGCAATTAACTTTCCTACTCTGCTGATCATTTGAACTTGGCAGAGTCTCTAAATCAAATTAGTTTGTGTGCTTCACTGTTATTAGAGATCAAATCTAAAGGAATTGCCCAAAGAAAATTCAAAGGAGTTGATCATATAGCTTGTTTGTGAAATTACTTAGAGATCAAGGATTCCAAGAACAATTCTTGAGAAGGTTTAATTTAACTAACTACTTCAAGGTTTATTTGAATTATACCTTGTTTTTTGAATTAATATGTAAACAACGTGATTAGGGATTGAGAAAATTTTAAAATTTTCACTATGCATACTTGATGTATAAGATCGAAAAATTTGATATGCATAAATCAATTTTTCCAAACAATAATGGTAATGGCAACCTTGGTGAATTTGATGAAGCATTACATACTGAATATTCTTCTACAAGTATAGCTTTCCAAGTTTATGACAAGAGAACTTTGCATATAGAAGAATCCATCCTTATTGTATTTGATGAATCTACTTCAATTGTTCACAGAGTTAAAGATGATGATGAGCAAGTGGATTAATTATTACTTCAGAGAAAAACAAATGCACAAAAAAAGAGAAGAGAAGAGGAAGAAGGAGACAAAGAGGATAAGAATGATGAAAAAGCTCTACCCTTGGACATGTCAAATTAAGAACTACCTTGCAAGACGCAAAGAGCTTGGAAGATTATAGAAAGCCACCCAAAGGACCAAATGATTGGTGAAGCATCACAAAGGGGAACTCATGGTACACTTAGGAATATTTGTGATCATTTGGCTTTCCTCTCACAATTTGAATATAAAACCAATGATGAAGCTATAAATGATGAACATTGGACCTTGGCGATGCGAGATGAATTAAATCAATTTGAATAAAATGAAGTTTGGGATCTTGTGCCAAGACCTAATGATCATACAATTATAGGAACTAAGTGGGTTTTTAGGAACAAACTTGATAAGAACAGTGTCATTATTAGAAACAAAGCCTGGATAGTTGCAAAAGGCTGCAATCAAGAGGAAGGCATTGATTTCAAGGAGGCAGTTAGGATGTTATTAGTATATGCTTGCATTAAAGAATTTTAACTCTATTAAATAGATGTTAAAAGTGGCTTCATGAATTAATGGACTGATTATGGAATAGGAGTATGCTAAACAGCCTCTAGGTTTTGATCACCTTGATCCAAATCATATTTTTATGCTTAAAAAGGCTCTTTATGACCTCAAACAAGCTTCTAGAGCTTGGTATGAGCGTTTGGGAATAGTTTTGTAAGATAATGATTTTTCAAGAGGCAAATTTTGCACCACTTTGTTTATAAAGCATAAAGACAAACATATTCTTTTAGTGCAAATATACGTTGATGATATCATTTTTGGTGCTACTAATGAATCTTTGTACAAAGAGTTTGCTAAGATCATGCAACGTGAATTTGGAATGTCCATGATGGTTGAGCTAAACTTTTCCTTGGTCTTCAAATTAAACAATCTAAAGATAAAATCTTCATTAGCCAAACCAAATACATTCAAGAGCTACTCAAAAGAATTGCAATTCAAGATGCAAAGTTTTTTGGAACTCCTATAAGTCCTGCAACAAGGCTAGGTTTGGATAAGAGAGGTTAGAAAGTATATGTTATAATGTATAGAGGCATGATAGGTAGTTTGCTTTATCTTTTGCAAGTAGACCTAACATAATGTTTAGTATCTGTAAGTGTGCAAGATTTCAAGCTAATCCTAAAGATTCATATTTTGTAGCTGTCAAAAGAATTTTAAGATCCCTTGAAGGCACATTAATGAGTGGCTATCGAGACTGATCAAATTAGAAATTTATAATACCAAAGATACCTAAACTACTTATAGTATAGGCAACACCAGGTCGAGCCCTTGGATCATTTTAGGATGATATTATCAACTAAATTAGGAGCTGGAAATGTGGGGGTTGGCAGTAACTAAATTAATAGAAAACTAGACTAATATGCAGAAACTAAAACAAAGGAAATAAACCAACCTACCAAGGGAATCAACTTGAGATTAATGCATCCTTGATCACTAAATATTCATTCAATTATTGATAATCATAATAAGGATCCTTGAAATGATTAATGAGTCTTATGCAAAACTTAGCCATAAACAATCCATCAAGATCTCAATACATTGCTTAGTTTTCCTATCCTCTTCTAAAGGTGATTATCAAAATCTCAATAACTATATTAATATCTAAATTAAATGGATCCATT
>JANHAO010014395.1:0-15377 GCA_026873985.1 Saraca asoca
TTATGATTACTTGATTAATTGAGGATGGTTTAGCCTAAATTAATTACTAGCCTCTTTCAAGGTCTAATAATAGTATCTAAATTAAAGCAATTGCCCACTTTTGCGGTTTACATTAATTTAAATCCTTTAAGATCTATGCAAACCGAACCAAATCCAAAAGAAACTTAATCTACTTTCATGATTAAAATATCTTTATTCAACTATTAGTTTTCTGATGACAATCTTCTCCTTTAGATACTTCAACTATCTACCTAAGACATGATAAAACATTGGCCAAATACATTATCAAGAACATAGTAGGCATAATAGTTGAATCAAATTAAATCAGGTAATCACAATAGAAAATTAATCAATAGCATTATAGAATCATAATTGGGTTATTCCCAATCCTAGAATAAGCATCTACTCAGATATGATAGAAATAAAAATCATATTCATTAATGAAAAGGATTGCATAATGTTTAAAACAAAGAAAGAGAGAAAGAAAGAAAAGATTGAAGATGAAAGAAGAAAATTATGACAAAAGTAAACTAGGATTATTCCAAGAACTTAAAAAAAAAAAGAAGGAATCCTAAATTAAACTCAAAGAACTCTCAAGAAAGTAAGAAAACTCGTGCTTTAAGTAATCCTAATTAATGAAAACTAATGAATGATTAATTGCGTCTTCAAGTTGCCCAAGATTAGTTATATAGAAATTTTGGGGCTTGGAACATGGCTATGCTTCGGGATATGGGCTGGTCATGTCGGGCTAGATGCCTTCAAGAAGTTTGCTGGTTGTTGCACTGAACATGGTCGTGTCCTAAGACATAGCTAGGCCATGTTCGGTGCTGGCTTCCCTTTTTTTCTTCAACTTCAATGCATATTTGACTTAAACTCTTCACATCTTCTTCCTTAACTTCTTCTTAATCTAAGTGTGCTTCAAACTTTGGCTTTCATCCTCCTTTTTAAGCTTTGTTTGCAAACTTGAAAAGACAAATACAAACTACAACAGTTTCAAGAACAAACGAACTAAAGTAGGACAAAATGTGCAATAAAACTACAAATTAATAGCCAGCCAAGAGGTAATAATTAACATAATTATAGGTATTTTACTCATTTATCAAATTTGTATAGAAATTAAAATTAGCAAGAATATAAATGCAGTAAAAATAAAAATAGTAATTAAAGATTCAAGACACAATGTTTTTTAAGTGGTTTAACTTGAATTGAAACCACAATTAAAGACTACTCCACCAGATCAATACTCAACCATATGATTGCTTTTATGAATAAGCATAGAAGTTTAACAGGGCTCCTATGAGCTAATTTTATAGCAAGAATTTACACAGGACTCTTGTAGACCTACAATACAAAAATTCAATATCTTCACCTAATTATGATCAACCTCATAGTTATGAAGAATTACAAAATTCAATGCATCTCCTACAAATTGTAATTCACCTCACAAATCTAGAAGAATGCAAAGGGAAGATCAACCTCTTTCTTTTTATCTAGATTCCAAACCCTAGAAATCTAAAGAATAACATAGACAAAGTTTAGAAATACAGTGCAATAAAATTGAGATGTGAATCCCAATTAGCTAAATAGAAATCTTCTTCAAATTGCTTAAGAATGGATTAAATCATTCAAACCAATTGAGGTAATGAATATCAGGTGTAAGCTCTGTGTTTTTCACTATTTTTGTCACATTGAGTTAAGGAAAGTATATGTTTGAAAATTAGTTAGGTTGGGTCTATTTATAGTTAAGTGAAAAAAAATAACTGATTTTCAGACCTTGAATTGATTCATAGCGATTATAACAAACATGTAACTAACTAATCAATTTATGAATTGATTCAGATCATGTGAAAATTCATCACTGAATAGATTGATGAATTGATTCGCAATGTTCTTGAAAACAAATCTTGAATCAATTATAGAACTGATTTAGAAAGGTTCCAAACCTTTGGTAAGAAAAGTTCTCTACATGAATCAATTAATGAATTGATTCAAATTGATTTTGCAAGTTTTCCAATGATGAATTGATTCATATAATGAAAAATGGATTTTAAAAAAATTTAACTTGTGAAGGAATATGTGAAAAGTCTGATTGAAAACTTTTGATTTAAAAGTCATTTTAAATGATTTATTTTACCTCAATGTAAATTGTTTTAAAAAAATATAATTGAGCAATTTGAATAAGATTCCAAACATAAAATATCCTAAGCAATCAAATAAAAACTTGATACTAATGTTGATCTTTTGAGCAAGCTTTAATCAACTTTGAGTCCTACAAAATAAATAAACACTTATACATATAGTTAGCTTTTGATATTAACTAAAGTGTTTTTCTCAAATTGTTTTTCAATAAAATTATTTTTCAACAAGGATTTCCTAGGTTAACATGCTCTAGCTTGAGGAGAAATGTAGAATTATGCAAATAAAATAGGTAGTTATCTATTTTAGATTTTTTAGTAGTTACCTATATCAATTCTTTATTAGACTAGATATTAGAGTCTTATTTATTAACTATATCTTTTAATATAAATAAAAGTTTTTTGATTAAGGTAAACCATTCACAAAATCTCCAATCTCAAATGATTCAAATCATAATTCAATGAACTACTTCAATGCTTTTCCTTTGAATTTATCTAAAGGAAAACTCTTCCGATTGGAAAAAATTGAAAACATTAATATCATACAAAATTACATGAATAAATTAGTTCCAAGATCCTTTTCCATGCTGCAATTAGTTTCTTATTATCCATGTTGCTATTTCTTCGCCTCAATTTCTTGTTTATCTTATTTATCCAATTTCAAAATGTAGTTATTCATGTACATGAAAGTTGTGGAAAGAAGGTGTCACTCTACTACTGATGGACTCATAACTAATCAATTCATATGTCCATATGAAAGTGTTAAGATGTATTCACATTGGTATTTTATAGGTTGAAGAAGATGCAGATGATCAACCCATCATATCAAACATTATATCAATGTTAACAGACAAAAATTCAATAATTTCTATACCTAAAAGGCCATCATTCTACACTTTGAAGGAAGATGTTTGAGGCTATGACTTTTAAAGAATCCAATATTTAATCCATATATGAGGTCACCTATTTTGAAGTAGATGAAAGGAAGAAGATAGCAATATGGATATGGTAAATAAATGATGTTTTATGTGAGTGAGAGAGAAAGTTTTACTTAATTAGTTACGTTGTCTTGTAACTATTAATGTGAAAAGAATTGTTTTGTCTAAGTGAACAAGTGATAGATATTTCCAGTTTTTTTTATGTTTATTTATCTTCATTTCAAAAAAAAAATGTTCATGAACTACTAAAATCAATTCATTTTTGTAAAATTCATCTTATGTGAATAAAATTCAACACATCTTCTATCATTCATGTTCATGTTGACATCATGTGTATTCATGATTGTTGAAATTTTTTATATTTATTTTTATAAAATTTATAATTTTATCTTTAAAATTGTTAACGGTGGAATCTAGTTCAGGTCTAAACTCCAACCAACGAAGGATTCTTTCGAGACCTCAAACTGTTAACTGGTTCTAAGATAGGAAATCAACAAAATAAGCAAGAAAGGAGGGAAGAGCAGCAAGAAGACACAAGGTCTTTAACATGGTTCAGCCAAATTCAGACAGAACCAGACCTTACATCCATGATAATGCATTGATCTTAGAATGTTTTTACAAAGTTTCGGCATACAAGTGTCACTCTCTTTTACAATGATCCTAGCCCCCTATTTACAGAAACATGGAGGGGTACAAATGGAACTAAGTTCACTATATGTATGTTATATCAAATATTAAATATACTTCACTGCCTATGGTGCTATAGGCTGGATTCTACCTATTGTTGTTACGCCTAACTACAGTGAGCTTTCAGCTGACTGGGCTATGTCTAAAGGGGTTTGAGTTCATTTACTGAAGGCGTTGCTGGCCTGTGTTCTTCAACTGGCATGATCAGCGAGCTCTGTCCTTTGGCAAGCTGGACACTCTTTAGCGAGCTTTGTCTCTTCACATAGTGAGCTCATCCCTTCTGATGAACTTGGTTCTCTTTGGATATTTACCAGCCCACTCCTTTAGCATTGAATTTTCACTAGTAACACTAGCCCCCCTAACTCTTAGTTTGTTTCATGGATTGGGGGTTGCAATTTGTTTTGGAGGGGTGGTCTCAGTTAAAATCTTTGGGGTTTATCCTACTGTGTTGTCATTTCAAATTTCATTTCACTTGAGCTAGTCCATACTTCTTTTCTGAACGTAATTGTTAGACATTGGCGTGGCAATTTCTTCCTTTTCAGATCTTCTAATCGAGGATAGTCATTTACCATTTGGTTCCTTCAACAGACCCAACTAGTCTATATAACACTTGTCAAGTTTCCAAGTTTCTTAAGAAAAGTATCCGAATGGAGATCATAGTTAAGCTCCTTATTGTTCTGATAGCTTAGCTTCCATTGAAGCTTTCTGAGGTGCATATGGCCTACTGCAGAAGATTTTGATGCGTAAGTGGCCTATTGCATGTGACTCCCATTGGATAGCTTTTTATGCTAGCCTTCGGGAAGTTTTATGTCGATCTTGGGTTACCTCCTTATAGCCTTGCCAGCTAGGTCCCTGGCCTCTTTTTGAATGCCTTGCTAAGAATATCCTATCCTAGGCTTTGGATAAGACACTATAACTTTTGTGACAGCCTTGGTATCGAGGCCTCTCATTTTGGCTCTTCTTGATGATCTGAAGGCTGGGGCCATCTTATGCTTCTCTGTGACCATTCCTCTTTTTATTTTGATCTGAACCACTTGGATCACACTTGTTTGAGCCAAAAGTTTCATCCTATCTGGTTTGCCTTGTGCCTCACTCATAAAAGTCCTTGAGATCTTTTACTGGTGACTTGTAGATACTCTTATACAATTTTCCATCCTTGTGGAGCCACTCGGAGATTGTTGCCAAAATGGTCTCCTCTGAAGGGTTCTCCATGTTATTGACCTCATGCCTAAACCGTGAGATGTAATCCTTCAATGATTCTTCTTTTTGCTGGAAAATCATAGCAAAGTGACAAGGTGGAGCGAGCTATCTTTTTATTGCCAGATATTTGTTATTGAACTTCTTTTGGCATTACTCCCAGTTGCCTATGCTGTCAGCTGGAAGACTTGTAAACCATGTCAAAGATGAGCTTCCCAGTGTCACGGGGAGCACACGGAACTTCATAAGAAGGTTCATTGCCATGAGGTCCATCTGAACGTTGAACGTATCCAGGTGATCATGTGGGTCCTTATTCGCATCATAGAGTGGAATCAAGGGAACTTTGAACTTTAGGGGAAGAAGCTGTACTTCAATTTCTTTGGTGAAAGGTGACTTCACTTTTTCTCATGCCCATTCGTCCAGAGCTTGAAAGCATTCCTTGAACTAACCCATTCTCTAAAACAATTCTTCGATAAGTAGGTCTCGTACCAAAGATCATTGATTCTCCTAGCCGCCATTGTGGTGACCTAGGACTTGCTCCTATGAGTAGCAAGCTAGAGAGTTTTCCTAATTAGTATCACCCAAACATCCAACTTAGTACTGCAGGGGGAATATTCACGGGTGTAGCAGCTTTAGTCTACTTCTGCGCACTTTGCGCTAGCATTGTGACTGTCCTAGTCAATTCTCGTATCATATTTTCTAGTTTTTCCTGACGTTGAGCCAGACTTGCACCCCATCAATGGCATTGGCAGCGGCAGTGGGTTAAACAGAATTGGCTAAGGGGAAGCCAATGGTTGCACTGATGATAGGAGCAATGGAGGAGTCCGTTGTTGAGACATGCCCTTCTAGAGTGTTGGGTCGTGCATTTGAAGCTCTTTTGGCTCTTCCCTTAGCCATTACAATAAGAAACAGACCAAAACAGGTGAGATCCTCATAGACAATGCCAAAATGTTGATGGTGGAATCTAGTTTAGGTCCAAACTCTAGCCAACAGAGGATTCTTTTAGGATCTTAAACTGTTAACTAGTTCTAAGATAAGGAATCAGCGAAATAAGCAAGAAAGGAGGGAAAAGCAGTAAGAAGACACAAGGATTTTAACATGGTTTGGCTAAATCCAGACAGAATCGGACCCTATGTCCATGGTAATGCATTTATCTCAGAATGTTTTTATAGAGTTTTGGTATACAGGCATCTCTCTCTTTTTCAATGATCTTAGCCCCCCATTTATAAAAACATGGAGGGGTACAAATGGAACTAAGTTCACTGTATGTATGTTACATTAAACATTAAATGTACATGACTGCCTATGGTGCTATAGGATGACTTATGCATATTACCTACTATGGATGGGACTCGATAGCTGCCCTTCCAGAAAGGTGGTGTAAGTTGTGTATTGTCATTTTGGTTGATTGTGGTGAGCTTTCAGCTGACTGAGGCTATGTCTAAAGGGGTTTGAGCTAATTTGCTGAGGGCGTTGCTAGCCTACATCCTCAAACTGGCGGGGTCAGCGAGCTCAATCCTTTGGCAAGCTGGACACTCTTTAGTGAGCTTCGTCCCTTCACATAGCAAGCTCATCCCTTCTAATGAACTTGGTTCTCTCTGCGCCTCTACCGGCCCACTCCTTTAGTGAGTGTCGAATTTTCATTGGTAACAAAAATTTTATAAATTGTTATAAAAAGTTATCACTTCATGCAGATTTTACATATGACAAATTTATTGAAAAACTTATAAATGAAACCATTAATTTACAACACATAAATATTTTAAAAAATTTTCAATAAAAAATGATCATTTTTAGGAAAAAAAATTAGATTGCTTGCAAGAAATGTACTAATATGTATTTTGATGATGCATATTAGAGCTTTACGTACCCTTCTGTTATAGACAATATTTGATGCATGGTTTTAAAATCGAACTAGAGCTAGACTGGCTGTTCAAATTGAATAATTACCCAAGAACACAGTTTGGTTAAATAATTTATTTCATCTAACACAAAATATACTTTATAGATATAACCTCATGTTTATATATATTATCATATAACATCATCATTCCATCTAAATATACCACTCCATTAAATTATATGTATTTTCAATAATTTTTCAACAAAAGTATTTATTTATAAATTCCTCTAAATCATTACTTAATTGATTTTAAAAATTAAAATCCATTGATAAATAAATTTAAATCATTTATATATAAATGGATTAAATTTAATTTATAAGTGAAAAGTTTGAATAATTTATTAAAAATCTTAAGTTTAAATTTTCTCGTCACTGATATATCAAAACATTTAATTTTAAAAAATTAGTTTCAAACAAATTAAGATTGCATTTCTGATTAAAATGAGGAAAAATTATCAGCTCTCTCTCTCTCTCTCTCTCTATATATATATATATATCAACTAATTCATTTCCATAATTACACAAAATTTAAATGTATAATATAATTTACTTATAACTCCTACAAATAACACTTAATAAAATCAAAAAATCATATAATAATTTTAAATTCTCAAAATTAATTCTAAAAAATAAAAAAAAATACATCTTATAGAGTGCTTTAATAAACAAAACTTCAATAAAATTCCACTAAAGATGTGCAGTTCAATTGGTAGAGTAGAAATTTTTGAACCCATGATTTCGGGTTTAATATTGTGTGTGAGGGTTTTTTTTTGTTTTTGTAACACTTTAGAAAATAATTTAAGCTAGTGGTAGATTTATAAAATTATATGTTAAAAGTATATAATTTATAGTCTAACATACATTTTATTTCCTGGGAAATTTTGTAAGTATGTGTTTTATAGTGAGTATTGAAATTTTATGATGGGGCCATACTATAATTTTTCCTTTTTCTTTTCTTTTTCCTTTTCTTTTCTTTTTTCCCTTCTTTTCTATTTTCCCCAACACCTTCCCTCTCAGTTTCCTTGCTCAAAATAGAATATCTTTTGTTTCTACTTTTCTCCCTCTCCCTTCCCTCTGTTTTCAGCCACAGCTCCATCATTTTCCTCTATTTGGCTTCTTCCAGTCAGTGGCTAGTCTCTACTTCTTTTCATCTTTTTAAGTGATGTTGAACAGCTCAATCGATCCCTTCTGCTTCCCTCCATTTCCAATGTTTGCTTCAACCACTGTGGACTTCACGACTCCATGCCGTGCTCCAATGTCAGATGCTACTCTACTTCATGCCATTCTATTTTTCATCCCCGGCAACCAAGCACGCTGGTGTGACTACTCTATCTAGCCTGTCTAGCTCACCAGTTGACTCCAATTTTTAATCAACCTAGGATAGCAGCAAGACAACTTATTTCCTTCCTTTTCTTACTTAGCTGTTGGTATCAACTAAAACCCCAACCCTACGTCCAAACAATGAGTATATTTATACTCTTTGTCAACTTGATTTTCTTTTGTTTTAGAATTAGATTTATGGAATTAAAAGATTTTATGTTAAAATTAGGAATTTATTTTGTGAGCTAGTTAATGATTTTGGTTATTAGTTTTTCATGAATTATTTGAATAAGTTATTTTGGAAAGTTGTGGTTGAAGATTTCAAGTTGAAGTTATCTTGTTACTTTTAAAAGTGAGTGAATAATTCTACTCCTATTGTAACCTCTTTTTACAAATATTAGTTTTGTTTGATATCTTGATTTGGAACATCATAGATTACTATAATTATTAAGTAATTTGAAAGTTGCTAGTTCCTTATTTATTAAAATAAAACCATACATCATGGTATATATATAGAGTACTACTATGTACCTATTTTTTATATATTATTATTTTTATATTATTTACTACATATGATGATAGTGACTGTATTGTTATGCCATAGTGAGATTACTAAAATTAATGAACAATATGCTATATGAAATGGATGACAACATTGTTAGATAATTTAAATTATGAGTTAGTTTAAATTAGATTTTTACTCTGCATGCTCATTGTTACATGAAATATTTTGTTAAATGAGCTTTCTTGAAATTTGAATCCATTGGAAATTCCTTTAAAAAGCCTCCAAGTGCACTTATGATAGAACTATATTTGTTGGAGGAATAAGGGGAGTATATCTGTTGAAAGAATAAGGCGAATGATTATGACTGATATCTATTAGGTAGGTTTTCCTTTAGGAATTACCCACTAGATTCTAGTAGTATAAAAATGCTGAATTCTTTTTCGATCACTTACAAAATTTGTGAAATAAGAATAACATTAGTGATTTTTCTCTACAAAATTACTTGAAAGTATTTTGGAAAATGAAATGATATTATACTTGTTCCTACTATTTTGGATCCGATAACATGCTTATGAACCAATATTTAAATTTTTGCATATATATATTTGTGTGTTTTACTACCTTACTTTTGAATATGAGTTGTAAACTAATTATTGGATTTCCGAGGGATTATTTGCTCACTAGGTTTCCATGAAAGTCACTCAATTTTCCTTTCTTTTTTAGAGCCTAAGACCACTTCTGCTACTTACTCACATCCATCTAGTCCAGAGTCCGCTTCTTGGTTAGGTAGACCATCTTTTGCAAAGCATGAATGCATAGTGATGGTAGTATTTTGGCAGTTGCTATAGTTGGGTCATTTATGTGATTGGATCTAGTTTCACCCAGTAGTCTATGCGTATTATGATGTTTGAGCTTTTATGGTATTCTATAGCTGTATAGGTTGTGAGTAGAGTGTATAGCCCTTAACAGATATATTGGCCTAATGCTTAGGGTCTAAAAAACAAAGGAAACTCTGTTGGATTTTTCTTAGAAACCTAATGAAGTATTTTGATGATTGCATTTGTGTTAATTAAGTGTTCTCACTTCTTATCTATTTTATATTTGCCTCGTTACACTCCACATAGGAGGTGCATCACATCAAGGATTTTACTGAATTGTTCAGCCTGTAGAAGGTTATCTATTAATGACTTTTTATGCCAGCCACATGCCATGGATTAAGGCATCATAAAGTTGGCATCAGAGCATGGTTTAGAGTCTAGGTACATGATTAGAGGTCTTTAGCTACCAAATTGGGATAGATGCACTGAGTTCGTATTAGTGCACCCAAAAGCACAAAGCATGAATAAGGATATGTCGATTCCCACTCCATGAGATATATTGAAAATCTCTGCAATTCCTAAATTTTTCATTTCTACTTATATACATATCTGAATATTTCTTAAACAAATCCTCTTACTTGATATTTGGAGATGCCACCCAAGACCAAATCTTTGGCTCATATTGGATGCCAATTTGAAGCATCTAAAAGAGTTTCACATGAACTATCTTCTTCACCGCCACCACCTCGAGGTAGAAGTAGGGCTAGAGGCCAAGGCTGTGCTAGGGGCTAAGGCAGAGTTGCACATAAAATAATGCAACTGAAGACTTTCTAGCATGAGATAGATGATCCTTTCATTTTTGGTGCTTTAGCCTGTCCTTCTACTTTGGATGCCCTAGCATGGGCAAGAAATTTACAAAGAGCTATAAATGAGTTTGTTGATGAGCTAACTTAGCAAAGACTTTAGAGACAACAATAGGAACGACTAGAGATAAACTTACCACCACCCTTTCCACCTCTTGCAAGGCTAACACCTATGAATTTTAGAAATTTCCTTCAAGTGTTTAACAAGCTCAAGCCTCCTTGTTATTTAGGCATTGGGTTTTCAGTGGATCCTCTTCTATTTTTGGATTAAATTGAGTGCATGTGGAGGATCCTTCAATGCTTAGAGGATATTACTATAAGGCTAGTTAATTAAACTAGATGGATCCACTGTGGATCAGTACCAAGGCTGGAAGAGTTGTGGATTAGCAAGGGAAGGAGTAAACACTTGGGAAATATTTCGTATGGATTTCTTGAAACAATTCTTTCCTAAAAGGCAATGATATTGTAAATTATAGGAATTTAACAATTTAAAACAAAGTGAGATTAGAGTTTCTAAGTATGCTACCTAGTTTCTTCACCTATCTCAATTTGTCAACCACATGATCCCTATCAAGAGGGATAAGGCTAGGAAATTTGTTGATGGCCTCAATGATAATTACTTCAATGTTATTCAAGTTTCTAAGGGCATTACATATAAACAAGTGCATAATCAAGCCATAGAACTAGAACGAGATTTATAGAAAGGAAGAAAGAAAAAAGTGGCTCGAGGTAGTGCAAGAAAAAAGATTAAGATATGAAGGCACAAGTGGAGATTCTAGAAGACCCTCATCCTCAGCTTCCAATGCACCTTCTTCATGGTGGCCTGATATGCAATTTGCCCCATGAAACCCAAGAGGAGTTAATCTGAGTAGAATATCAATAGGTGTTACTTCTTTGAGTCATCACATTTCTAGAGAAACAAGCTCCAATTATCCTACTCCGGTCAGGCTTAAGGCACCCAGACTATGTCAGGCTTGTGGAAAAATTCATTTGGGGGTTTATAGATGGAAGACTAGAGCTTGTTTTGGATGTGGTTAGATTGGCCAAATGGTGAGAGACTGTTAGTGTCCAATAGCCCAACCTAGTGGCAACAGAGCCATTGGGTGTGTCAGGAAATGTTTTGCCCTAATTTGCAACATCTATGAGACCCCTACTATCTGAGTTTGGTAGGAGATAAGGAGGTAGAGGATCTTTGGTAGAGGTATGGTAGTGGACATTGAGCTACTGCAACGGTGTATGCTTTGACTAGGTAGGATGCCCTAGCTTCCAATGCAGTGGGCACAAGTACTTTATCAGTTAATTCTATTCCAACTTATGTGCTATTTGATCTAAGTGCAACCCACTCATTCTTCTTTACCTATCTTGCATTATGACTTGCTAGATCCTGACTCCCTTTAGAATCACCATTGTTAGTATTTACTCCTTTAGGCTAGGCATTAACTGGATGCGATAGGCTATCATCTTGTGAAATTGATGTGCATGGGACTATTTACCTGTTGATTTGATTATGCTAAATATGGTTGATTTTGATGTCATCTTGTGCATGGAATGGTTATCAACACATCATACATATGTTGATTGTCACAATAAGCTGGTTAATTTTCATGTACTAGATAGAGATTTCCTTTTGCTCCAGGGAGACAAGAGTGATGTTCCCATTAACCTTATTTCCACCTTAAGTGCTAGAAAAATGATTAGGAAAGGACATAAGGTTCATTTGGCCTATATCCAGGATAAAGAACAAGTAGAGCAAAGGGCAAAAGATATACCAGTGGTTTCGAAATTCTTAGCTATTCCTTTTTTGAAAAGTTACATGGAATATCACTAAAAAGAGAAGTTGAGTTTTGCATTAATGCTATTCTAGGAATTGATCACATCTTTATCCCATCCTATTTGATGATGCCAACTAAATTAAAAGAATTGAAAGTGCAACTCCAAGATTTAGGAGGCAAGGGTTTCATTTAGTCTAATACTTCACTATGGGGAGCTCCTATGTTATTGGCAAAGAAGAAAGAGGGAACTTTAAGGTTGTATATTGATTATAGGTAGTTAAATAAAGTCACAGTAAAAAATAAATACCAAGTGTCGAGAATTAATGACTTATTTGATCAACTTCAAGGTGCTTAATACTTTTCTAAGATTGACTTATGCTTAGGTCAGCATTAATTGTGAATCCAAAAGAAAGACATTCCAAAAACTATTTTTCACACTCAATATAGTCACTATGAATTTTTAGTGATGTCTTTTGGATTGGCTAATGCTCCTGCAGCTTTCATGGATCTGATGAACAAGACATTCCAACCTTTCCTTGTTCAATTTGTAATTATGTTCATTGATGATATTTTGGTGTATTCCTATAATGACCAAGCACATGAGGATCACCTCAGGATATTTTTGCAAACTCTTAGAGAACATCAGCTATATGCCAAATTTTCAAAGTGTGAGTTCTAGTTGTCCAGTGTAACCTTTTTGGGGCATATGGTTTTTAAGGAAGGTATCAATGTAGACCCTAAGAAGATGGAAGCAATCCAAAATTGGCCTAAACCTACCTCAGTAACTGAAATTCATAACTTTTTAGGTTTAGCTGGATATTATCAACAACTTGTGAAAGATTTCTCTTGGATTTCAGCCCCATTGACCAAGTCAACTTAAAAACATGTAAAATATGTATGCTCTGATTCCTGTGAAGCAAGTTTTCAGCAATCCAAAGAGTGTTTGACTATGGCACTAGTGTTGGCATTACCTATCAATGGTGGTAACTAGACCATTTATTGTGATGCACCTCTAAGGTTGGTCCTTGGTATGCTTTGATGTAGCATGGCAAAGTTATAGCCTATGCATCATGGCAAATCAAGAAAGATGAATAGAATTATCCTACCCATAATTTAGAAATGGCTATGATGGTGTTTGCATTAAAAATTTGGTGCCATTATCTTTATGGTGAGATGTGTGAGATTTATATTGATCACAAGAGTTTGAAATATATCTTTGAGCAGAAAGACTTGAACCAAAGACAACATCACTAGATGGAACTAGTAAAGGACTAAGATTGCTCTATCTTATATCATCTAGGCAATGCCAATGTGGTAGTTGATGCATCTAGTGGGAAGCCTATAAGGAGTCTTACTCATATTAAGGTTCACAAAAGACTGATCATTCGAGAGTTACATAAGTTGGAAGCTCATGGGATCTAATTGCAAATATTAGAACCTAGGATACTTATAGCACATGTGTGAGTACAATTTTCACTTGTTAATCAAATCATGGTGACACAAGCTTAGGATGTGGATATAAATAGGTTGCTTGACAAAATGAAGAAGAATCCAAATTCAGGCTTGTCAAGAGATGACCATCGAGCCTTAACTTATCATGGATGGATATAGGTGCCTAAAGTTGCTAACATGCCACAACAACTTATGCATATAGCCCACTCTTCATCTTATCCTATGCACCTTAGCAATAACAAGATGTATCAAGATTTGAAGATAGGCTATTGGTGGAAAGGAATGAAACATGACATAGTGGATTCTATTTCCCGATGTCTCACATGTTAGCCAATTAGAGCTGAATACCAAAGACCTATAAGCTTACACGAAAATTTAGATATCCTTGAATGGAAGTGGGAAAGAGTTACCATGGACTTTCTTACTAGACTACCAAGAACTCCAAAAGGCTATGATTCTATTTGGGGAATTGTTAATTGTTTAACGAAAAGTGCCCATTTTCTTCTAGTAAAGACTACTTTTTTAGCTTCCCAGTATGCATAATTATTCCTAGATCAGATTGTGTCTCTCTATGAAGTTTGATTGTCAATTATATTTGATTGATGCACTCAGTTTACTACACAATTTTGGAAATCCTTTCAATAATCACAACTTCACATCAACATAGCCTTCCACATAGATGGGCAATCTAAGAAAGCAATTCAAGTTCTAAAAGACATGTTTTGAGCTTGGTGTTGGAATTTGAAGGTAGTTGAGAGAGATATCTACCCTTGACTGAATTTGCCTATAACAAAAATTGTTATTCTTCAATTTAAATGGCTCCTTTTGAAGCATTGTATAGATGGTTTGAGGTAGGTGAGATGAAGTTGTTAGGCCTATATCTGGTTTAAAAGGCAAATAAGAGAGTCAAGATCATTAGAGAAAAATTAATATCACCTATGAAAATGGTGATAAGATTTGGTAAGAAGGGAAAGCTAAGTCCCCGGTATATCGGTCTATTTCCCACAATGAAGAGAATAGCATAGTGGCTTATAAGTTAAATTTACCACTGGAATTAAAGAGCATCCATTCAATTTTTCATGCATCCATGTTCAAAAAGTATATCCCAGATCTGTCCCACATCCTTCCAAAAATCCCAATGGAACTAGATAATTATTTGACCTAAAAGCAGTGTTCTATAACTATTATTGATTGGCAAATAGAAAAACTCCACTCACAGTGTCGACGTCAGATTTTGGCAATGGTCCAAACTTCAGCCAATGAGGGGATTCTGTGGGATCTCTGACCTTTTTGTAGTTCAAATATGGTAAAACATCAAAATAAACAAAGAAATGGAGAAGAGCAAGGTGAGAACAAAGGATTTAACATGGTTCAGCCAAATCCGGATGTCACTAGACCCTACATCCACGATAACATGTTATTGAGATAATATTTTTATAATGTTGCAATGTTTGATCCCCATTTTTGGTAGGGTTCCAGCATGGAAAGAATGGCCTCCCCTGCAGAGGGGCTCCTTCCTCATATTTATAGAGGAAAGGAAGTTACAATGGCAATTACATATGCAATAAATAAGTTATATCAGTATTTAATGTACAAGATAATGTATACAGACCGAATCTCCTCTTTTGGCTGCTGCAGGTTGTCTTATGCAAATGGCCCCTACTTGTCCGTTGGGGCAAGACATGACTTAATCTTTTGTCTGGCGAGCCTTCGGGTCGTTGGCAATACTTCATTAATTAGGTTATTTGCCCGACCTTAGGGATAAGGAGGTCAAGGTCATTCCTTCG
>JANHAO010014396.1:0-15331 GCA_026873985.1 Saraca asoca
AATTACTATTCACATTACTTTTTAACCCATGAACCCATATGATTTTCTAATGTTTTTGGAGTTTGAATCTGTTATTTCTAGCTTGATTCTTTGCAATGAAACCATAAGATAATAATAGTTAATTGTTTGATGGAAGAAAAATCTTGAAAATCTAAGAAGTTAATATGCTCTTATTTCTTGTTCTTGAAGATTATTGAAGACCTTTATGGAATTTATTTTGATTTCTTGTTTCCCATTGCTAAGATGAGCGATTCTTACCTTTCTTCTGAATTATAGTGTGTTTATTGATTGTGATCCTTTAATTGTGGGTGTAAGTTGAACAAAATGGGTATTGGTGATAGTATGATAAAGTTTGAATTTGAATAGCCTTGTTGCTATAATGGTTGGTTTTCTATTGGAAAAGCTAGGTTTTGATGTGTGTTTAAGTCCTCAAAATATGTTGAGTTAAACTCCTATGATTTAGTGTAAGATTTGAAGTTGTTTCCCCTATTTTTCTATTATTCTTCTACATTTTTAGAATTCATGAGTCGAATCGCCATTTTCAAATTGACCTCACGATCATGCTCATAAGAATCGAGTTGCATTTTGTCTTGTGATTCAAATAAAAAATTTAACTAGTTTCTTGCAAGTCAAATTGACCTTTCTTACCTTGTTTTTCGATTCTAATTATGATTCTAATTGCATGCATAACTTGGACTTCTTGAAAGTTTTTTTTTGGTGAGCAGACTTGCATTTTGAATTGGTATTCCTCGAATCAAATTGAATCTTCCTTATTTGATTCTCATGGTTCTAATCGTGATTCTACTTGAATTTCATCCTTGATCGTGCTCACGATTCTGATCGTACCTTTAGAATTTTACATTCTTTAAGCTCAAACTTCTCTCTTTCTAAGACATCTTTTATTTCCTTTGGTCTTGTTTCTTATGAATTTTAAATAATTCGAGTATAATACTTAAGAAATCCTAACTAAGCTACTTGTAAGCCAATATCAATAAATCTAATAATTGTCTATGCATTAATATTATGATAATAATCTTGATAGTTGTTATAATAATGTGACAAAGAATGTATAGTTGTCATGTTGAAAGAATAGGTCTCATGTGATTAAGATTGTGATTAAACGTGAATGTTATGATACAACTATTGTGAGCATTGATATTGTTTAAAGTTTAAGAATTTCCCATGAAACTTGGGATGTATGTGATATATGATGATGATGAAATATGAATAATATGATGAGATGGGATAAATGAAACGGATCCCAGATCTCCATATTCTGATATGGCATGAGGAATAAGGTAGAACTTGAAGGGATAGGGTTAGGCTTATGTGAGATAAGGCTGGACCAAAGTTACAAGGAGGTTTATTTTTATTGTTATTCTGTGAGATATTGAAATGTGATACAATGAAATTTACAATGTGATGATTAATGATGAAGGCTTGAGGCTTTAAGACATTTATGATTCTTAGTGTGACAATGATAATTTGGTATGATGCCAATCAGATGTTAGTCTTTGAGATTTCATGACTAGTTATTAAGCCCAGTATACATAGGACTATATGGTTATGATGTGCAGATATATTATTTATTGTTGAGAAATTCATAAGTTAGACATATATTTATCTCATTGAGCTCTAGACTCACTCTTCTATAGGTTATTTTTTTTTTAGATTCTCAAAAATTAATGTAAATCTTTCCACTAATAAGTAAGAATGAATAACAATCCAATTAAGATTGTGGCTAATGTCTACACAACCACCGTAGATATCCTTTGGGGATATATCAAATTAAGTTTCATTATATTGTCATTCTTAATCTAGTTAGTTGTGAGGTGCTTGATGAGGTTAAGATTGTACCTTTGGAACCCTTGAATGTCCTCCTTATGATAGTCATGTATTAGTTTGATCCCTAGTGGTTCAACCATTTTCTTTTACATTTTGTTAACTTTTTTGAAAACTTGTATATAAAATGGCCATAATGTACTCAAGGGCATAGTTAGTTTAACCTATACTTGGTATCATGAAAGTTATGGGTTAATCTAACTTTTTAGTTACCTTGCCTTTGTTAGGACATGGGGTGGTTAAAGGATAACTCTTAGAACTAGTGGGTTGTTATGTAGGTTCTTTTGGAAAACATAATGAAACTTTCTTGAACAAGTGTTTTTAAGGGTATATGCCTGTTGGGCAATGCATTTGTTCAGTATAAAATGTGTATATTTTCCCAATGTGTTTATGTTCCTTTCTACAAGCTTATAATTTCTCAATTAGCTAACTGAGTTTGAGAAAATGTGCTCAAAAATATTAAAATAAGTATAAGTAGAAATGGGTAATGAAAATAGGATAAAAGTTGGTGATTATCAATATGAAATTGATATTCATGCTAGTCATGCCTAAGAAATCAAGTTGTGACATGTTTGGTATTAGAGCAAAGATTTAGGCTATATGTAGAGTTGTTTAGAGTTGAATGGTTGTTGGTGATTTCATCAAGTGTTAATAGGAATAGTACTAGTAGCACGTGTGCACTTGGGAGCACGTATTACTGATACCGTTCTCATTGACCTAATGAAGTGTGTGTCCACATTAGTAGAACTAAGTTGGAACCCTTGTAACTCTTGAGAATCTAATTAATCTTATGATGTAGACTATGGTGACAACTAGAAGATAGGAAGGCCATGAATCTAAATTTGGGGGTGGAGGGTCATCCATTGGATGAAATGATCTATGCCATGAAGTTAGTGACAACCCTGGAGTCCCTCAATGGCTAGAGAATTGAGTTCAACAGGCAATGAATAGCCTGATACATGTACTAACACAATCTAAATCAAGATCAGAATAGAGAGCCTGATAGGAGTATGTGAAATGAAAGAGATTGAACTCTCTTGTTAGGAATGAGCAAGAGAATAGGCTAAGAATTGTTCATGAGTCTTAAAAACTAAAGCCAGCCTGATATGCACGAATAGATTCTTCTGTGGATCTGTATTAGTTTCCTAACCAAATTGAAAGATATGTTAGGATATTGCAGTGTCCTAAACCCTTGCTAATAGAGTTGGTAGGGTGTCAGCTAGATGACCTGGTGCATTACTGGCATATAGGAGCTATTAAAGGGCAAGTTATAGACTCTAAACCATTACCCTGGGCAATGCTCTAAGGAACCTTTATCGATAAATTTCTTCCTCCTAGTGTTTAGCAAGCGAATGCCCAAAAGTTTGAAAATTTGAGACAAGAGGACTTGTCTATGAGTGAGTATGATGCTCAATTCACTTTACTCTTTCGATATACTATTCATTTGATTCTTAATGAGACTATAAAGGTGGAGAGGTTTATGTAAAGCTCCATGATTATTATTTTAATTGTGTCAAAATTAATCCGGATACAATGTACCAGTAAGCTGTGGATTAAGCTTTACAGGGTTGAATTGACGTCCAAGGAGTGCTGTGAAAAGGAAATGTCCTTTTGCAGTAAGAAACGAACTCAAACTAAGGGAGCTATCATTGCACCTAGTGAAAGACTAACTCTAGTCCGTGGAACACCATCTAGCAAGTGGAAAGGAAATTTTACTAGACCATCTTGGTCATAGAATCCAGTTATAAGAAGAAATGTATGAGGTCAATCAGTTTTGACTACTTTTGTTCCATTCCATGGAAGAAATACATCTCAAAGTCAAGGGAATTTCAATGTCAACATGCCCTAATGCAAGATTTGTAATACAAATCATTATAGATCTTGTAGGAGAGATTTAGCTGGGTGTTTTCAATGTGGTCAACCTAGACATAGGGCAAGAGAATGTTCTATGAATGTAAGTGCTTCTGGATATGGTGCAAATTACCAAGCTTGGCCTCATAATTAACCAATAACACAATCTATGGCTTCAGTAAGAGCACTAGCTATGTCTGGTAAGAATGATAAGAAAGGTAATCGAGGGAGAAACACAAATGAAGCTACAATAAGAGTTTATAATCTTACCAAGTAGGAAGTCTAAGTATAAAATTCTATAATTTCAAGTACTTTGAAAATATATGATTTGTTAGCTTGGGTATTATTTGACCTTGAAGCTACTCACTCTTTTATTACAAAAACATGTGTCACTCTACTAAAAAAACCTAGTGAACTAATGGAATCACTGTTAATAGTGATAACCCCAGTTGGCAAGACCTTTCTAGCCAACTGTTTGTTCCAAGATTGTATTATGATGATAGGAGATAAGCAAGTATTTGCAAATTTAGTTGTATTAGATAAGGTTGATTATGATGTAATTCTAGGTATGGATTGGCTTTCTCGATACTAGGCATGCATAAACTGTTTTGATAAAATGGTTATGCTTCATATAGATGAATCTTCTCCCGAAGTGTTTCCAGAATGGGTAGCTGAGATAGCTAGTTTGATGTCTAGTGTGCAAGCTTAGAAGTTGCTAAAAAAGAGGTGTACAACTTATTTAGTTATGGCAAAAGACTTGAAGCAATCTGTTCCAAATCTGAGTGAGGTTCCGGTGATATGTGAGTTCCTCGACATGCTTTTTGATAATTTACCCAAAATACCATCAGATAAGGAAATTGAGTTTATGATTGATCTAGTACTCAGCACGAAACCTATTTCCATTCCTCCTTATTGTATGGCACTAATGGAACTAAAAGAGTTGGTAACTTAATTACAAGAATTGGTTGATAAGGGCTTCATTTGCCTACACATTTCATCATGGGATGCACTCTTGCTTTTTGTTAAAAAGAATAATGTAACACTATGGTTGTGTATCGATTATCGTCAGTTGAATAAGGTGACTACCAAGAATAAATATCCTTTCCCTTGTATTGATGATTTTTTGTTCAATTGTAAGGGGCAAAATATTTTTCAAAAGTAGACTTGGGATCAAGATATCATTAGTTGAAGATTTAATGAAGACGTGCCTAAGACTGTTATTCTTACACATTATGGATACTACAAATTTCTAGTAATGTCATTTGGGCTAATGAACACCCCAATTGCTTTTATAACCCTGATGAATCAAATTTTCAAACCATTTTTAGATGAATTTATGGTTATGTTTATTGATGATATCATGGCATATTCCACAAACAAGGAAGAACATGACCACCACTTGAGGATGGTGTTACAGACTCTACAAGAGCATAAAATTTACATGAAAATTTTCAAATGCGAATTCTGGGTGATAGTGTCTAGTTTCTTAGTCATGTAGTATTGCAGGATGGGATAAAAGTTGATCCTTAAAAAGTTAAAGCCATAAAGAATTGGTCTAGACCAATGACAATCATTGAAATTCAAAGTTTCTTAGGATTAGCTAGATATTACTAGGAATATGTTAGATATTTCTCTAAGATTTCTACACTGTTGAATAAATTAACTCGAAAGGGAATGTCTAAGATGTATTAGGTGTTTTAGTAGGAAGCCATGAAATAAGATATGCTTGAATATGTGACTAAATGTCTTATGTGTCAACAAGTGAAAGTAGAACATCAACATCCAGCAAGATTGGATCAATCCATCAAAATTCTAGAATGGAAATAGGAGAGCATAACAATAGAATTTTTAGTTAGATTACCAAAGTTGCCAAAAGGTTACGATTCGATTTGGGTTATCATTGATCATTTAACAAAATTTGATCATTTCTCACTAGTTAAAACAATTTATGTGGCTGCTCAATATGTGCAAATGTATCTTGATTGGATAGTTATCGTTGATGATTATTTTGGATCGTGGTAGTCAATTTACCTCTCATTTTTGGCAATCATTCCAACAAGTTTTGGGTACTCAATTGCAATTTAGTATTTCTTTTCATCCATAGATTGATGGTCAATTGAAGCAAATAATTTAGATTTTAGAAGACATGCTTTGGGCATACATGATGGAATTTGAAAGGAACTAGGAAAAATGTTTTCCTTTTATTGAATTTGCCTATAATAGCAGTTACCAATCCAATATTCAAATGACACTGTTCGAGGCATTGTATGGGAGGAGATGTAGGTCTAGGTTGGTTTGAGCTTAGAAAGGCAAGGTTGTTAGGATCAGATCTTATAGTAGACGCTATTGAGAAGATACAATTGATCCATGATCAAATGAAGGCAACTCAAGACCAGTAGAAATAGTACTTGAATAAGAGAAGAAGGGAATTAGAGCTTGAGGTTAATAATTGAGTGTCTTTTTAAAGTATCCCCTATAAAAGGAGTTTAACATTTTGGCAAAAAGGGAAAATTAAAGCTATGGTATATTGAACCATTTAGAATTATTAAACGCATAGGAGCCATAGCATATCAATTAGACTTGCCAGTTGAAATGTAAGAAATTCATCCTATATTCCATGTCTACATTAAAGAGATATTTTCTAGATGAATCTCATATCATCAAGGATGAACTAGTACAATTGGACACCAAATTGATATATATGAGGAGCAACCAGTAGCTATTCTTGATTAGCAAGTTTAAAAACTGAGATCAAGAGAAGTTCCTATGGTTAAGGTACTATGGAAATGATACAACAAGCAAGAAACTACATAGGATTTAGAATCTAATGTTCAAGGAAAGTATCATCACTTATTTGATAAGAGATAAGTACAATGATTACTTAGCACAAAGCATTACTTGTAATTGTTAGTTCATTCTAGTTAATTTACCATTGTTGTTCATTATTTGAGGATGAATTCTTTTAAGGGGGAGAATTGTAATACCTTGAATTTTTTAAAATTAATTTCAGTAATAAAATGGATTTTTGAAAAATCTAAAGAGGTAAATTTGAAATTTTCTAGAATTTTGAAACTACAAAATTTGGGCTATAAGGAGTATAGATATAGTAGAAATAGATTATATGAATTTTAGAAATCCTCAGGTGATCAAAAATTTTCATCTTGGATGCTCAAAAATAAAATTCTAGTTTTCAGGATGTAATTTTCAAAAAATTTCAGAAAGATTGAGACTAGGGCTATAGGTGCCCAGTGAGTATAAAATCATAGTTGTTACAAAGGTAATTAATTTAACTAATTTGTGTGAAAAATTTCATGGCATGGGTAATTAGTAAGAATATTAATTTTGGACTCAAAGTTAAGAAAATAGGAAAAGTTTCTAAAGTCAAAGGGGAGTTGACTATTCTTTTTCCCATTTTACCCTTCCCAAGTCAGTTCCTTTTCCTTTTCTTCAACCTTTCCCCAGTTATCTTCATGCAAAACACACACATTTCAACAAGCTACACTTTCTCTTTACACCACACAAACTCTCACTCTTCAATTGAGTCTTTTATCCTTTCATGTTAATTTCTTATATTTTTATTGCTGATTCCTCTTTTCTTCCTCTTCAATTCAATAAAAAATCATTAAATATAATCCAAGTTATGAATTTTTGAATTCAATAGTTACTATGTACATTACTATTCAACCCATGAACCCACATGATTTTCTAATGTTTTTAAAGCTTGAATATTTATTTCTAGCTTGATTCTTTATAATGAAACCATAATCTAATAGTAGTTAATTGTTTCATGGAAGAAAAACCTTGAAAATCTAAGAAGCTAATATGCTCTTTTTTCTTATTCTTGAAGAGTATTGAAGACATTTGTGAAATTTATTTTGATTTCTTGTTTCTAGTTGCTAAGGTGAGTGATTCTTACCTTTCTTGTTAATTATAATGTGTTTATTGAATGTGACCCTTTGATTGTGGGTATAAGTTGAAGAAAATGGGTATTGGTGATTGTATGATAAAGTTTGAGTTTGAATGGCGTTGTTGATACAATGGTTGGTTTTCTGTTGGAAAAGTTGGGTTTTATGTGTGTTTAAGTCCTTAAAATATGCGAAGTTGAACTCTTATGATTTAGTGTAAGATTGGAAGTTGTTTCCTTTATTTTTTTTTTTGTTATTCTATATTTCTAGAATTCACAAGTCGAATCATCATTGTCACACTGACCTTGTGATGATGCTCATAGGAATCGAGTTATATTGTGTCTTGCCATTTGAATAAAAAATTTAACTAGTTTCTTGTGAGTCAAATTATCCTTTCCTACCCTATTTTTCAATTTAGATCATGCTTTTGATTGTGTGCATAACTTGACTTCCCGAAAGTTTTCAATTTTTGGTAGGCAGACTCGCATTTTGAACTAGATTTCCTCGAGTTGAATCGAATCCTTTTTATTTGATTTTCGTGATTCTAATCGTAATTGAACTTGAATTTCATCCTCGATTATACTCGTGATTATGATCATATCTTTAGAATTTTACATTCTTTCAACTCAAACTTCCTTCTTTCTAAGACATCTTTTATTTATTTTGGACTAATCTCTTATGAATTCTAGTTAATTCAAATATACTGCTTAAGAAATCCTAACTGGGTAACTCATAAGTCAATATTAATAAATCTAATAATTATTTATACATTAATATTATGATAATGATCCTGATAGTTGTTATAATAATGTAACAAAGAGTGTATGGTTGTAATAGTGAAAGAATATGACTCATGTGATTAAGATTGTGATTGAACGTGAATGTTATGATATAGCTATTATGAGCATTGATATTGTCTGAAGTTTGAGAATCTCCCATGAGACTTGGGGTGTATATGGTAGATGACAATGATGAAATATGAATGACATGATTAGATGCGATAAATGAATTGGATCCTGGATCTCCATGTTCTGATATGGCGTAATGGATAAGGCAGAATCTGGAAGGATGAGGCTGGGTTTGTGTGAGATAAGATTGGATCAGAATAACAAGGAGATTTATTTTTATTACTATTATGTGAGATACTAAAATGTGATATAATGAAATTTACAATGTGATGATTATTGATGAAAGCTTGAGGCCTTAAGACATTTATGATTCTTAATGAGACAATGATAATCTGGAATAATGCCAATTAGAGGTTAGTCTTTAGGATTTCATGACTAGTTATTAAGCTTGGTACACATATGACTATATTGCTATGATGTGCACATATATTGTTCATTGTTGAGAAATTCATAAGTAGGTATGGATTTATCTCACTGAACTCTAGACTCACTCTTTTGTGGATTATTTTTTTTTCAAATTCTTTAAATATATACTCAAATCTTCCCACTGATAAGTAAGAATGAATAACAATCCAATAGAGCTTGTGGCTGATGTCTAACAACCACCATAGAAAGTCCTCTAGGGGTGTATCAAATTAAGTTTCATTATATTGTCATTCTTAATTTAGTTGATTGTGAGGTGCTACATGAGGTAAATTTTGTACCTCTGGAACCCCCAAATGTCCTCCTTATGATGGCCATGATATGGTTTGATCCCTAGTGGTTCAATCATCTTCCTTTACATTTTCTTAACTTTTTTGAAAACTCGTATATAGAATGGCCACAGTGTACTCAAGGGCTTAGTTAGTTTAACCTATATTTGGTTCATGAATGCTATAGGTTAATCTAACCTTTGGGTTACCTTGCCTTTGTTAGGACATGGGGTGGTTAAAAGGATGACTCTTGGAACTAGTGGGTTGTTGTTGTGTAGGTTCTTTTAGAAAACATAATGAAAATTTGTTGAATAAGTGTTTTAAGGGGCATGTGCCTATTGGGTAATGCCTTTTGATGGTCCCAGTAAAGAAATTAAGATTGCGGAAACAAATAGGTCTTACCCTTTTCTTGTTGGAAAATTGTATACACCAATATCAAAAATTAATTGTTCTTTTAATAAGATATGCAAAAAATTGATAACCAATAAATGTGATGCTGATAGAGTTTTGAAAATTAACAATAAGAGTAGTAAAGATGTAAATAGTAGAAGGAAATTGAAGATACAGTTTTTAAAGTGGTTCAACTTGAATTGAAACCGCAATTCAAGTCTACTCCACTTAATCTTTTTTAATTGAGAGACCTCTTGAATTAAATATAAAAACTATCAGGATTAACAAGCTCCTGAAATGCCAGTCCTTACAGCAATAACAAAAGAAATTAACAAATTTTCTTACTAACCTAGAAGAATTTACACAGGCTCTTCTAAACCTATATAGATTTCTAACACCTAGAAATCACAAATAAACGAAATAGAATAAGAGAAGGATAGAAATTAAATTACCAGAGTTTGAGACAAATATCTCAAACAAACTATAATAACCTTAAGTAATCTTTGATCCAATCAGCTTAAGGAATTCTCAAAAGAAGTGATGAAGTAGAGAGAAAATCATATTTAGCTCTCTCTTAGATGTTTTCGTATTGAATTATGAAGAAAAACCATGTGAAAACGTTTACATAGGGAAGGTAGTTAGGCTTGAATAATTGTTATAACTGTTTGTAACAAAATAACTGAATTTCAGTTGTTGCATCACAATAGCATCGATTACAGTTTGTTATTCACTAACTCATTGATGTGTAATCAAAGTAAATTCTATTGTTAACAGCCTTCGCATTAATTACCACATCAAAATGGCCATATTTCCCAACCTTCGATAAAAAACTATTTTCTTCATGCATCGGTGTGACTTCGATTGCCATATGAATTTTTTTATATGTTATTCAATGCATCGATGTCACGTCGATTCAAGGTGTAAAAATCTATTTTATAAAGAGTTGTTTTCTTCAAACAATTTCTTTATAAAAAACTATTTTATAAAAACATTTGGATCAAACATTATCTGAGCTTATTTACAAAAGATCCTATCAAAAAAATAAATCTTAAAAACTAATCTTGGATCTCTTGAATCTTGAATCAACTATCAACTATCTTTTGAACTTGCAAAACAACAAATCAAAATACACTAAATTATATTATTAGATAAAATTATTTTTCAACATTAAAACCAAGGAAAATATATAGCTTAAAATAATCCAGGCTAACACCTTTGTACTATATAAAGTATATCTATTTTCCCATTATATCTATGTTTTTTTCTATAAGTTTATAATTTCTCAATCAGCCAATTGAGTTTGAGTAAATGTTCTTAAAAATGTTAAAAACAAGTATGAGTAGAAATGGATAATGGAAATATGATAAAGGTTAGTGATTATTAATATAGAATTGATATTCACACCGATCATGGTTAGGAAATTGGGTCGTGACACGTGAGTTCTTTCCTTATCCTTAAAAGCACAAGAAAGTCATCCCATTCACTTGCCACAAGAAAGCATGAAATTGATTAATTTGAGAAATTCAAGGATATTAACACAAGCAACTTGCATGAGAGTTAAATCTTCAATTCGTGTGCCTCCCCTTTGTTTAAAAGTAAACAAGACATAGGTTTCCATTTTATTACTTTGTTATATAGGAATTTGATCCACCAACCCATTATTGTAGCCATATAATCAGGTCACCCATAGACAAGTAAACTAATGCATCCATAACAAAATATTACAAGATCCAAAAAAATTTACAAAGTAAAAAAATGAAAAATATGATCACCCATGAATTTCTTACCTTTTCTTCAAAGAGGTTTGTCTCATTTAATAAGAAACTTTTTGAAATCCAATGTCAATCTTGCACAGCAATAGATGGATAAAAACTAAAAATCAAACTAAACTAAAAAATATTGTACAATGTATGTGACATGGTGCAGCAAAAAGCAAATAGAAAAGAAAATTGAGAAAAGCATAAGCTTAGTGCAAATTAAGATAAGGCAAGGAAGCCTGAAGAAAGAACTAAAAAGACGTAAGTTGAAGCCTGAGGCAAAAGTTTCAAATTATTACCTCTATGTTATAGTAATTAATAATAAAATTTATATCAAATTATAGAGAAAACATGTCTTTGATCAGTTACTTTTATACTCAACAATTCTAGAACCAAATTTCAACTTGTCAAGGGTGTAAATTTAACTGCTTGGCAAAAGCTTGCTTTTGCTTCTGATAAAATAAAGGACAAAGGAAAGTTGATTACCAGAATTAACTAAATAAGATTCAAAATAAAATTAAAAAATCACAACTATGCCCTATAAAATCTAGTTTGAAAGAACAACAGAACCTGAGTTGGGTATGTTGAGATGACTCCGTTTAAAGGAAGATATTTCGTTGTCCATGATAGTGTGTTAAGTTCTGAGCGTGAGTGTCAAGTTCTTCTCTTCTTAATTGGGAATTTGGGAATTTTGGAGTAAAAAAAATTCAAATATAATTTTAATTGAATTTTATAATTTAGATTTAGAATATAATTAAAGTTTATACATATTAATTATAAGATGAAAAATGTGTGTGAATGATTTATTCATTTTTTTAAAAATAAAAACTAAATTTTAAAATTTAGATTTAAAATATAAGAAGGAATGCAATCTCAAATCAAAATAAGAAAAAGGGAAAATAATACTTAGGGTAACTTAAATTTTTTAAACTAAAAAAATGGTTAATATGAGTTATAAATTATGTATTATATATTAAGCAATGATTTTTTTATGTTGTCTAATAAGTGTTGTTTAAATATAAAATCAAAGGCAATTTAGTAAAAAACTATTTCTTATTCCAACTTTGAGCAATAGTTTTTGAATGTTACTTAACAAGCGTTTCTTAAATCAAAAAGCAAAAGCAATACCTTAAAATTAGTTGCTTCTTGTAACTTTAGGTAACGGTTCTCAAACATTGCCTAATAAGCATGGCTTAAATCCAAAAGTAAAAGCAACATCATAAAAAATTGTTGCTTATTCTAACTTTAGGTAGTGATTTTTGAATGTTGCCTAATAAGCATTACTTAATTCCAAAAGCAAAAGCAACACAATAAAAAATCATTGCATATCCTTGTTGGTGTATGCCCGAAGAGCCAATCATAAGATCATATAAGTATACTTTGTATTGTGTTTTATTTTATATATATGAGGCATTTCAAATTATTATCTTTGTTTCTCTGTATCTGCATAATACGAATGAACATAATATTTATCCCCAAGATAGTTGTTTCTATAAACACTATTCTTAAATGTCCTTAGTCAAGTATTATTGTGAATTAGGATAACAATGATACATTGAGACTAGTATGTATGTTAGCTGATGACCAAATCTTACTATTCATGGATATGAGATATCAAACCAACACATACGTGTATGTTAGAAAGCAAATGTATTGGACAAACCTACCATGAGAATGCTATATAGATTGTTGTATGAATATCTTAAGCAATTCTCATAGTGACAATGGTGTATGTGGTCTTTTGACCTGAGATCACCATAGTTCCCTACATGAGAAGTTATATACTTCGATACTGCCTAACATCATCTGTAATAGGATTGGCTACAAAGTTGGTTATTGTGTATACTACTAATCATGTAGAAGGATGTGAATGACCTGGATGAGATTTTGTCCCTCCCTCATAAGAGGAGTAATATCTATGGGCCCTTTGATTGAGTATTGATAGTTCTTGAGGTGAAAAGATAAATTGCAAAAATTAAATCTTTCCCTTATTCTATTTAATCAAAAGGCACAGTAGAGTATTAATCAGTGAATATACAAATAGCAAAATTAACAATTGTGCAGCAAGATTATGAATGTAGAAGCATAAAAGTAAAGATTAAGATACAAGTTTTTAAAGTAATTTAACCTGAATTGAAACCCCAATTCAAGTCTACTCCACTGGATAATCCTCAATCGAATCACCACTTCAATTAATCAAAAACAGCAGGATTTAACCAGGCTCCTGAAATGCTAGTTTACAACACAAGAATTATAAGAATCTTGCTAACCTAGAAAAATTAAAATCAAGCTCTTCTAAACCTAAAAACAAACACAAGAAATTATACAAGCTCTTGCTAACCTATACAAGATTTCTATCAACCTAGAAGTCTCAAAAGAAAATAAAAGATAAGGAAGAATAGGGTAAAGTAAAAATATAATACCAAAGATTTGAGAAACAATTCTCAAACAACTAAGATGAATTTCAACAAATGTTTAATTCAAAATCACTCAATCTGATTTGGAAATCTTGTAAGGTAGAGAAATCTGATTAAGCTCTTTTCTTTGAGATTTTCGCACTTAAAGGAGAAAGGAAATCATGTAAAAGTTATGAAAACTGAAGGTTGTTAGGACTTTTATAACTGTTGTAACTATTTGTAACAGAAAAACTAACTTTCTATTTGTGAATCTATTCTTAAATCAATTCAAATAAAAATCCTAACTTTTGGTTTTAAAAATTTTGAAAATTGTTCTTCATGAATTGATTGATGAATCAATTTTTATAAATTTTTAAACATGAATCCATTAAAGGATCAATTTGTAATGTGTAAAATAATTTTTAAAAAATTTGTATTTTCTTCTAGTGGTGTTTCTACCTTATTTTGAAAATATTTGTTTGAATCAAACATCTTTTGAATTCATTTACAAAAGATCCTAAAAAAAATAATTCATTTAATGTTGATCTCTTGAATCATACTTATATACTTTGAAAACTGCAAAACAAATTAAAATAAACAGTGAAATATAATATCAAATAGTAATGTAAACGATTTGATTAAAATTATTTTTCAATATCAAAACTAAGAAATATGTAGCTGAGGAATCTATGCTAATAATCTCCACCTTTTTAATGGTGACAAACAATTTTAAATTAGTTTCAAAGTAAAATTAAAATAGTAAACTTTATTAAAAATTTTGAAATTTAAGAAATTTTTAACTTTTAATTTTTTTCTCCTTTTGAAAAATTGCTCCTTCTTGTTAATTGAAAATAATATCTTATTTAAAAAGTATTTTTGTTTAAAAATAACATCTAAAATTTATGGGATTTTTGAAAATTTTTGAAAATTTCATATTTTTCCCCTTTTTGGCACATCAAAAAGTAATAATATCAAAAATAAAATATATGTACCAAAATATAATATTTATATATTAATTATTCAGAATTAAGATGATATATTAATTGAAATCAAAATAAAATCTAAATCAAAATGTAATATCCATAAAAGACATATAATATCCATAATATCAATCAAAGAGTTTCAGCTAGGGGGTTGAGAAGTTATTGTAAAATGAGTTCAATCTCGATTCGGATATATATAATATCATGCATTGAATCGATTCAGAGAGAAAGAATTCACTAATGAATTGATTCGGGTTTAAATTTACTCATTCAAATTTATAGGGAAATCAATTATGGCATCGGTTCATGTATAAGTGGATATTCTATGAATCGATTAAGGAATTGATTCATCTAGGAGTTTTTAGAAAAATTTAATTCTTCCCAAAAGTTAATGAAATTGTGTGAATTGATTACAGAATCAATTCTTAGTGTTTATAATTCGAGAAGTGAATTGATTCAAAAACTCATGAAAATCTTGGATAAATGGGAATCGATTACTGAATTGATTGGGGGGATCCTAAGTTTAGTTTTTCTAAGTTTTTCTTTTGTTTTCCTAAGGGTTTTTCTTGTTATTCAAACAACCAGTTAACATCTAAAATCAGTTGAA
>JANHAO010014397.1:0-15331 GCA_026873985.1 Saraca asoca
GTTCTCTCTTCCCTTCCACTGAATCTTTCTCTACTTTACTGCATTTTTCACTTCTTTAGTAGCAGTTTGGTTCTCAGAATCCCTAGTTGACCGATTGCCAAAATCAACTATCAATAGAGTAGTACTTTTATTATTATTTTAAGAGAAGCTCACTATGGTAGCATTGTTGCAACATATGATTAAGGTCCTAGATATATTCTTAACAACTTTGAATCTATATATCATATTCCTTAACCAAATAGCCTCACAAGTGGCTTCACAACATGCAATATACTCTGTCTCGATAGTAGAGGTCATTGTAATCGACCTCTTAATAGTTTCCTTCGTATAGCTTATCTTATCATCTTAATGATGTATCCAGATATCAACTTCATGTTAGCTAGATAATTCACAAAATCAGAGTCAAAGTAGCTTACAATAATCAAATTACTTCATAACTTTCTTCACGGTGGTCCAATATTTGTGACCAAGAACCTATAGTGATATCAAGATGTATACATACTTTAGTATGCAACAGGCTACCAACAATAAAAGTATACATGACCTACTTTAATCTTTACATTATTTTTATGATACTGGACTTTAGAAAGAATCTCACCTTTCTGGAAGGGTGCAATACTTGGAGAGCACATAAAACACATTGAACCTTCTGTGCACCTTTTCAACATATAATCATTAAGACAAGCCAAAAAGACCCTGAGATTTGTCACAATGGATCTATATGCCCCGCACGAAAGAGACATTATTAAGATCCTTCATATCTAAAATATATAGACAATATATGCTTTATCTCAATCATAGGGCTCATAACATTGTTCTCGAAGAGAATATGATCAACATAATACTATAATCACAAATATGTCCAAACTCAATGTAAAATAGATACATAGATTTGTATCATTCTCTTTAAACCCAAAAGAAGCAACAATCTCATTAATCTTGAGATACAATTGTCTAGACTTTTAATTCAAATCATATATATGAATCTTTTAAATTTACACCCTAAGTGTTCTTTACTTTTCTCTTGGAAATCATATGATTGATTCATACAAATAGTTTTTGGCTAGTCACCATTTAAGAAGGCCATCATATATCTAGTGAAGCTCCTGGTCAAAATAAGCTACCAGCATTATAACAACTCGAAACAAGTCTTCAATTAAAATAAATAAGAAAATATTCTATAATCAAAGCCTTCTTTCTAAATGTGACCCTTTGTCACCAATATGGCTTTATATCTCTCAATCATCCTTTAAGTATCCTTTGGTCTTAAAAACCCTTATGTATCCAATAGGCTTGCAACCAATATATAACTCTATATGATCTGACACATCATTATGGATCATTAAAGCAATCCATCATTTATAGCCTTCATCCTTTCTAAAGAATTAACACTTGAAATGGCTTGTTAAAAAAAGCTAGTGAGATCGATACCATCATTGACATCAAATTCATGCTTTTGTAAGTATACCACATAGTCATTAGTAGTTCCTAGTCTAAAGCCTTCTGGGATTTCCTCAAGAGCACTTCATTTGTACAACTTGATTCTTTTATACTACCAAAAGGGCATTAAACTCTCCAACTTCCACCATTAATTTTATAAACTTCCACAATTGATTTTACTATATGTTGTATTGGATCAATTCGGTTTGTTTTATCCAGTGACAGTTCTAGTGGAATAGCAATTTTTACCTCTCTAAGAGAGATGTTACATGATTTTTTTACTCCCACTATCTAACCACTCCTCAAAATAAACAGAATGAGGTGCTTCAATTACCTTGCTGGTCCAAGTTGGACAATAAAATATGCTACATCTACAACTATTACAATATTTAATAAAGTGGCATCAATACAATCTTCGAATCAAGTTACTTGGAAAATGTATTACATGGCTTCACTTCATCCTTGCAACCCCAAAACATGGAAATACCTAAGACTAGACTTTTCCCATACAGCAATTCTTACGATATTTTAGATATAAACTTACAACAAATGTGATTCAAAATATATATAACGGTCTTTAAAACATTGTCCCATAAAAATCTGGTAAAATTAAATGCTTCAACATGCATCCGATCATGCCTGTGAGCATGTAATTTCACCTTCTTATGATCCAATTCAATTTAAACATTTTCAAGCATAGCAATGTTAGCCTTAAGTCCACAATCTAAAAGATCAGGACTTCCATCAGTTTTGTCATATCTTTTTAATACTCATCACCTTTATTAAAATTGATGCACTTGGTTTTCTTTCTTATTTTGAGTTTAATCTTAACTTTGAATGCCCTAAAATAATTTAATGATTTCAAATTTTTAATAGGAATTTCCATCTAACCAAAACTTGAATAATCATTAGTGAAGGTGAAATATTAATATCCACCTATAGCTCTCAATCTATATGAAACAAAGTGAGCGTATAGATCTTTCAATTCTTCATGTTATCTTTTACTTGACTAACTATAGATGTCATTTTACTAAAAGTCTACTCACCCTCTTGGGTGTAATATTATATCTCAAGAACATTAATTTTTGCCAAAAGAAACTCTAAAACATGTTAAATCAACCGACTATTTTCCCAGTCCACTTTCATGCCTTCTAAGTAATTATAGTAGTATACTGATTTCACAATATACTCACTAATTCCACTAGCACCATCTTAAATCGTATTATCCAGCAACGAGAGGTAATATTTCCATTTTTTATGAAGAGCCTTTGTGCAGTAGTAAAGTCATTATCTATCTTTGACTTTTCCTTTCTCCATGCCAAATATGAAATTATTCATTATCAGATATGATATCAACAATTTAGCTTAAATATCTTTTATTCAACCCCATCCTCATAATTAGTCCCATTCACCGTTTTCACAGTAATCAATTGCACATGTAACAAAAATTTAAGAAAATAGTAATTTATGAAATTCATCATAAATTTTCAAAAATTGCATGTTTAACATAGTTATGTTATAACATTTCCTCAATAATTATACAATTCTAATAGTATTACATCATGAAACCTAATACACATAGGACATTTAAGACTTCATAATGTAATATAAGGATTGAATGCTATATTTCTAAAACTTAATACCAATAGAGTATTTAAAATTTTAAAAATATAGTATGCAAGCCTAACACTCACATTATTACCAACAAATTATGTTAATAATATTATACCGGTAGAGCATATATATTACTAACATAGCACTCTCCTAGATATATACAATTTTAAATTTTAATTTTAACAAAATTTTATGCAACTGGTCTCACGATAAATGAATACACAATTGCACAAAATTTCATAGTATAATACAAGCAAAATTGATTCTTACATAATTTTACAAATTACACACAACAATCCAAAAAATATTCAAATGTGCAAACGACATCAAATCAATTCACAAAAATTACACCTAGTAGTATAATATATAATATTCATACAATAAAATTTTCATGCCTAAATAACATGAGTAATATAGTTCCTACATATTAAAAATTTTATGCATACAATCATGTAAAATTCAAATAATAACTAGACAATAGCAAAAAGTTCTGGAAAAATTATAGAAAATAGGACAATATGTAGGAATCACATAGTAAAATTTTCATACCCAAATAATATCAAATCATTAATCAAATAATTTAGACAAAAATAATTTAAATTAATGTTATTAGATAAATATGAACAAATCCATTAAAATCATTTTAGAGAGTGGAGGCCAACGATGTGATTGAAATCGCTATTTGTCGCCACCTTGGCAGCGCGTGGACTGCTTGTGCCGTGCCCGCATGTGGGTGAGGCACTCTAGTGTTCCAAATCTCCTTCCTTGCCCAATTTGCACTGTAACAGGTTTTCAAACTCGTTTTTTACCCAGTTTCGACCCAGCGAAAATTCTTTATATCTAGTTGCATTTTTGCAAAATTTTTGCATAGATTCCTTCACGTCTATCATTTTCAATCAAAATCCTCCGTCAATTTCAAAAAATTAGCACTTGTTTTTGCAATTAAAAAATTAAAAACTAACTTAAATCCTGAAAAAAATTTGGTTCAAGAATTTAAAAATTTGATGTTATAACAGTTTGGATTTTGCAAAATTGATTCAGGGCTTTTGTGCATCTCATTATTCTAACAATTAAACCTCAATCAATTTAAACAAATATCTCGTAATTGAATTGATTTTTGCAAAAAAAAAAAAAAACTTTCTTCCCGATGTGCAAAATTTTGAAAATCTTGGTTCCTGTTGAATAATATTTTCTCAAATTAATTTGTGTTTTTTATACATTATAGACTCTTAGATTCAATCACAAATTAATTTGAAAAATATTTCCTTAAATCATTCAAATTTGTGAATCAAATTTTTCCAGAAAATTTAAGTTGTATCAATTCATGATTTTATCTCAAGAAGATTTACCAAAAAAAATTGTAATCAATTCAGAAATATATTAAGTCAAAAAATATAAATCAATTGTGAGAAATTAGAAAAAATAAATAGTCAATTAACTTATCTGTTACTTCATGTTACAAATAATAATAATAATAATAATAATAATAATAATAATAATTGTACCTAACGTAGATTGAGAATTTATTATAGCAAAAATCCTTTGAGTAGGTTCACTCCTCACAAACCCTAAGAAATAAAAATAAAAGAAATTAAAATTAAAGTCTCAATAGAATAACTATCATTCTTATTAATATGTAAATAGGGACCTACCTTATTAAAGCCCTACTAAGCTTACTAATTTATTATTATAGGCTCAATTATAAGGTTCACACTATTTCACTAATAGTCTAAGTGTCATCATAAGTCTAATAGTTTTATCACAATTAATTAATTCAATATAATTAGTTGTTATACTATTTATTTAATCTAATAATGTATAATTAATTAAATTATGATATTTCGTATAGGAAATTCTAACATTATGTCCTGACAAAAAAACTATAATTAAAAAATATTAATTTTAAAGTGAAAGAATAGACGGTGGGAATGGTTGGTTTTCAGGGGACGTGGAATTACGTCATAATTTTTGGCTTTTTGACTATCTAGTGCTAAATGTTTGCCAAGAATAACTACTCATTCACATGTATAGAATTCATTGCTAGAGTTTTGCACATGATAAGTTTTTCTATTTTGAACATGAAGAAGTGACCTCGTGTCAATTATTTATTTATTTTGATAGAAACATCATGTCAAAATTTAAATCAATCTGAGTATTGTGCCATGTATAAAGCTGATGATGGCGAACTTAATAGCCATCAAACCAGAATTGCAAAGTGGTTTTACTTTAATAGTAAACTAAAATGAGATTAAAGGAATGAGATTGAAGGTGGATGGTGTGCATGATTTCCGTCATTGTTGAGAAGCCTGTGCTAGTGCAATTAAGATCATTGGCTTATACTTTGAGGAGGTTAAAGGTGTAAATTAACGTCATCAACAACTATATCATCAAAATTTGCTATGTAACCTTGCAGTTCATGGCATACCCAGATGCAGCAATTCTTTTGGTAATACCTGGAAATTGAATTTCTTAATATTTATGATACGATGAACCTTTAGCCTTGTCAAAATGCAAGAAATATGACAGGGCAAATTATATACTTAATTGGATGATGGTCAGATTCATGAGAAAATTCGTAAATTCTTTAACCATTATTGTTTCAAACTGAGAGACGAGAATTTGTGCCATCAAATGGAATAAGTTGATTATATATTCAATTATCTCAAATTTGTTGTAGAACCTATCTTATTAGAAATTTGTAATTTGGACTGCTCATATTTTATAATATTATTTAAAATTTAATATCAAAATAAAATTTTAAATCCCTTTTGTAACATTATATATTAGGTTTTTAGGGGTACTAAATTCATACTACAAAATTTGGGTAAATATTATGATGGGTAAAAATCTGGTCTAGATGTTATATTAAAATGATAGGTCTAAACTCTGTGTTACTGGTCAAAACTAATTTCTCTCATTAAAAAATTGTAAAATCTTCCCCAAAATTGAAAAGATTTTGGATTGCTAGAGAAGAGATTTTGACAACTGCGGATCAATAAAAAAAAGATTATGTCAATTGTCCAAATTAGCCTAATGGAAAGTATTGCAAATTCAAGTAAAGCTTATTATTATCTTCATCTTATTTCTAATATGCATTTTAAACATGTCGTATTAACATAATTCCTATATATATATATATATATATTCTCAAATTCTTATTTCATTTTATCATTTGGTATCAAAGCTTAAAATTATGTAATATGGTTGTTTAAAATTGTGGATCATTGCAGAACTTGCTAATATAGGATTATATGGTATTGATGATTCAATAACGCTATGAGTTTAAAATTTTCATAACCTTAGAATATTAGAATTTATAGATTAATGTTTTCTAATATCATCATATGTTGAATTGTATTGATTGTGAATTCAATTTTTGAATGTTCTTTAGATTGAATCTGGAGGCATGAACCTAAATAGGAATAGAACTCACTCACTATTTTGAGGAATAATTGTGATTTGGTGTTTTGAATAAAAAAAATTCAGAAGAAATTGCTTAGAATTCGAGGAGACCAATGCTTTTACTTCAAATTGGAGTACAATTTAATTTTTTTTCCTACGTATCAATTTGAAAAAAAAATGACTTAAATCAAGTCTAATACAAACTTTTTCTTAAAACTACTTTTCTGGGTATCAAAACATAATACATTCAAACTCAAATTATTTGGACAATTTCTTACAAAATTCTTGCGAGCATTAACTGAGATTAATTCCCATAAATAAAATATACAAATCAATTAGTGCTAAAATGATTTAAAATTAATAAAAACCATTTTTGGAGCCAAGGAATTATAGTGTTTTTAATTTGATTAAAAGTTTCAGTTTTTTCTCAAATTAATGAGTGGGTAAGTAAGAAAAATAAATTGCTAATGTAATGATGCAACAAAAAAAATTACATGAAAAAACAATTAAAATTTTGCAAAATTAAACCGAGTCAAATCCAAACAAACAGACCCGTTTTCAGCCAAACGAGTAGGAAAGATGAAGATTTGGGCTACGACAAAAAAAAAATGCCCTTACACAATATTGAACTCAAAATCATAAGTTCAAGAACTTTCTACTTGACCAACTAAGTTGCATATCTTCTTTACAGTTTTATTATCGTTTTACTTATCAAAGTACTTTGCAAGATATTTTTCTAATTTTTTTAAAATTAATTTTGAGAAATTTAAAATTATTATATTAATTTTTCTCAATTTATTAATTGTTATTTGTAGAAGTTATTAGTAACTTATATTATGTCATTAAATTTTGTGTTATTGTGTACCCACTTATTGTGGAACCAATTACATAAAATTTTGTTAAAAATAAAATTATATAATATAGTATCTAGAAGAGTGTTAAATTAATAATATTACATGCTCTTTTGATATAATATTTGTTATGGGTGTTTTCTGGTTCTGTACAAAATAGGTTGGCAAAGGCCCAACAGCAAATAAGCCCGAATGAGAGAAGAGCTAAGATCATCAGATCGCCATCTACATGAGCACATAACAAGGCAGAAGTCTCAGCTAGCTAAAGAACAAGCTCCGGCTCGCATAATCGATAATTCACATTGCGCGAGCTCGCATCATTTACTGCAAGCTCGTGAAGTTCGATCTTGTTGACCGAAGGCCAACAGCAACTTCAAACCAAGAGTTCCAGCTCGCGAGATGCGACATCTTGCCCAGCTAAGGGCTCACTAAGAGTAAATCTGAAATAAGCATCCATTCAAACTTGACTTGTGGGGCCAGTCTGTAAGAAGCAACGTATCGGGCTTATCCACAAGAAGTAATTACAGAAGTTGGCCAGCAGCCTGCAGAAGCTATTTTATAGTATTCTAGGTTGTCTTGTATATTTATTACTTGATGTAACAAAAATACAAATTATGAATTTACATTTGTAACCTCCCAGCCTTTATAAATAATAGGAAGGAGATCACTACAAGAGAAAGTCTGAAAACCATACCGAAACTCTGTAAAAAAATTTCTAGAGCAATAAAAGCTACCATGGACGTAGGGACCAGTGCCACCCAATTTTAGCTGAACCACGTTAAAAATCATTCTGTGCTGTTATCATTCTTCCTCTTCTTCTCCTTATTCTTCGCCTGTTCAACCGGATTGCAATTTGAGTCCTTGGAACTTTTCTAATTGGCTGGATTTAGGATCGAACCGAAATCTACCGTCAACAATATTATTAATAGCCTGTTAGCAATAATATGAGTGTAAGATAAAGTATTGCATTCTTAGAATCTTAAACACCCTATCAAACTTAGGTTTTAGGAATGTAGTATTTAATTCTTCTATTATATTATAAAATTTTAAATATCCTTTAGTTTTAATTCTTATGGTATAATATTATTTAAAATTGCATAGCTAATATTTATGAGAAAAATATAAGCAAGAGTAAATTATCACATGCATTGATGTTGATAAATTTTCCTCAGCTACTTTACCTATACAATTAACTTCTGTAAAAATGTTGAATGGGACAAGTTATAAGGATAAAGTTATATCTAGTAGTCACTAATTTGGATCTGGCACTTAGGGAAGAGAAACCTATTATTGATACAAACTTAAGTGTTGATATGAGGGTTAAGCATGAAAAATGGGCTCATTCAAACCATATATGCATGTTAGTCATAAAGTATATTATGGACAAGACCATCGGGCAAAGCATTTTTTAATCCTAGAATGCAAAGACCTTTCTTGACTCAGTTGCAGAAAAATTTGTAAAATTCAATAAAGCATAGAAAGGCCACTATCTCTCACTACTAGAAAAGACAACATATGACGGTGTCAATGGAGTATAGGAGCACATTTTAAAACCAGTTAACTATTATAACAAATCAAAGAGCATGAAGGTTAATCTAGTTGATAGCTTCCTTATCTGGCATGCATTAGAGTCTCTACCTACTTAGTTTGATATACTAAAGACTACATACAATACCTACAAAGGTAAATGGACTAATAAGCTAATATCCATTATAACTCAAGAAAAGGAAGACATGAGAAAGGGAAAGGTTCAGATTACAAAATTTTTTCTCATGGTTCAACTTTAGAACAAGAAAATAAAAGGCATCAATGGGACAAAAAAGAAAAATCCACTCATAATAGAAAAAAATGGTGAAATGAAAGATAATCATCATATGCCTAAAAAGGCTTAGTTTGGAGGAAATTGTAGTGTAAGAAATATTGACATAAGAAAGTGGATTGTTTCAAGCACAAAAAATAGATTGAGAAAAAGAAGAAAGGTGCCTCTCTAGCTTAAGTTTGTTTTGAATTGAATGTAATTGTTGTACCATCAAATATTTGGTGGTTAGATACTGGTGCTACTATTCATATGTCAAATTCTTTACAGGCAATGAGAAACCTAAAGAGGCCATGTGAAGGAAAGCTTATTATTCAACTTGGAAATGGCAACAAAGTACAAGTGGAATGCATAGGAGATATTTCTTTATGTTTATCTTCCAGACATGTATTAAAACTAAATAACACTATTTATGTACATTCCATGAGAAGGAATTTGATTTTGGTTGTTACATTGGACCTTAATGGATATTCTTATCATTTTGGAAATGGAAAGTTTGATTTGTTTTATAACTCATGTGTGGTTAGTTTCGATATATTGTCTGATAGATTGTATAAAATTAATCTTGACCCTGATTTCGCAAATGTGATTAATATTGTAATTGGCTAGAAAAGAAAGAGAGTCAATGAGAATTCCTCAATGTTATGGCACAAGCATGTGGGACATATCGCCAGGGAGAGCATGCAAAGATTGATGAAAGAAGGGGTCATGCATGATCTTAACTTTTCAGATTTTGACACATGTATAGAAACTTCTTTATAGAGCCAGAATTGGGGAAAAGAAGTAGAAAACAAAAAGCCCTAGAATTGATTCACATAGATATCAATGGACCTATTACCTCTACCACCATGGGAGGTTACAAATATTCTGTCACCTTCATAGATGATCACTCTAGATTTGAATGGGTATAATTGCTCATCGAAAAATCTAAATCAGTAGATGCTTTCAAAGCTTTTAAAGTTGTGGTTGAGCTTAGACATGGAAAGAAAATTAAAAGTTTCAACTCTAATAGGGGTGGTGAATACTATGGCAGGTATGATAAAACTAAGAGAAACTCTAGTCCATTTGCCAAATATTTGTAAGAGTGTGGCATTTAAGTCAGTTACATAATTCCTAGAACATATGAACAAAACGATACAACAGAGAAGAGAAACCAAACACTTATGGACAAGGTCAGATGCATGCTTACTCATTCTTCCCTGTCGGAATTTTTATAGGGTAATGCTTTAAAGACAAATGCCTACATTTGGAATCAAGTGCCAGTCAAGTCAACCCCCAAGAGTTCTTATGAGTTATTAATTGATAAAAAAAAGCATATCTTAAAGGCATTTTCATGTTTGGGATTGCAAAACAAAGATAAATTTTATTATTTTTTAATGTGTAATTTTTTTATATTATAAATATTTAGCCTTATTTTTAAATGAGTGAGGTGAATATCTAATGTCCATTACACTTTAATCAAATATATATATATATATATATATCATATTTAATGAAACAATTGGAGAACGCGGTGAATGACCCCATTATCTTATATGTGACTAGCCACTGTTTATAATATAGTAGTAAAGCTCATATTGTCAATATATGTTAGATGTTTTAACTCGTAGATAATGATAAAAATAAAATAAAATCATAGAGTGAATTCTCTTTGAATCCCTCTTCTTAATCCATGAAAGTGCTTCAGTTCTAATTGTTTATAAACATTTTTTAGAAAAATATACGTACCTTCTTGAGATATAGGAAAAAGAAAACTTATTGACTTTCTCTCTAATTTGAATTTTTATACTTTATCTTAGTTAAACATATTCCATTAGAAACATTTTGAAATATTCTTTAAATATTTGTTTATTAAATCAAAAAATATTTAATTATTATAATCCCCTCAAAATAAAAACAACCTTTTATATAACTTAATTAAAAATTAATATAAAATATTTGTTGTTTTGTGTTTTTTTTCCTCTTTCATGAAAGTACAAAAAACTGAAGAAAAAAATTTAGGAGTTAATGCTAAATTACAAATTCTCTAATCTTTTTTTTTTCTTTTTACATCTTGATCTGTTGTATTTTATAGATCATATTTAAATTTAAATTTTTTTACTTCAACACAAAAATTTATGATATTTTCTCGTGATCTTTTTTTGTTTATTTGTTAAATATGTATTTCTTTTAATTTATTTATTAGGTGTAAGTAAGAATTTGTGGCTTTTTTTTTTAAGTTATGAGTCCAAACTTTTTTTTTTGTTAACTTTCATATATGAAAGTAATCTTTGGAGGTTTATTTTAATATATGAGTTCAATTTTCTTTTTTGAATAATAAACATAGTATTTTGGTTATACGCCATTTTTATTTAATTTTTCTCGTTTAATAAAATTAGATAATGACAAAATTATTATTACCATAAAGAATTTTGCTTCCAAATATATTTGTTTAGTCAAAAAAATATTAAAAATGAGAGTTTCATAATTGGCAAATAACAACATTGATGGCTATTTAATGGAAAGTAACAAAAAAATTTAATATGAATTTGTGTATAGTGTGTTTCATAATCAGAGGAGGGGTCAATATAGATTTTCCAATTAAAAAAAGGTAAGTATAATATTTCATATAATTTGGAAAAAAAATGAATGTATTCTCTTTTTTTTTTTTTCTTTCTCACTAGCATCACAAACTGCACATGGTCAAATCATTTATGAGATTCTCCTAAATGGTCTCATTTAGATGCTTGAAGTTTGTGGTAGAGGAAACAATACATAGTATCTTACTCAATATATACCATTAAGTTTATAAGAAAAGCTTTCGAGTTAAATTTCTCGTTAAGAAAAAGTAACAAATAGTGTTAACAAAATATGGGCTGAATACTCTAGGAAATATATTGGCTACTACTATGATTTTATCCATTTCTTGTAATTAAAAAAAATCCAATAAATTTTGATCCAAAAGGAACTTGTATTTAATGATATGCATATTATTTGTGCATCAATCGGTTAAGGATAATGCGTTTATCATGCATATAGAGTAGGCTTAGGTAGACATTTTTTGGTCCTTATAAATCTACGTTCGTTTTTATGGCCTGACGCTGGAGGCCCAATTCTTAGTTTTTGTGGGCTCATGGCTCATAGTTTATTTTGGGAAAGGATTAGAGGCCCAATACAATTCTTAAATGGGCTCTATTTATATATAAAATAAAACTACAATACTTATGTCAAAGTTTGCTAAATTTTTACAAAATCTATAATAATAATACAGAGTGAAGTAAGTTTTGTTTTAAAGGCATTGGACTTTATTAAATAGCAGCATCGCCAGCAGACAACTTTGTAATGAATGGCTAATGGGATGCATGTGCAATACCCAAATTTTTAATTAAGATAAATTCCATCATTTTCTTAATTACCACTATATATTAATAACTTATACAATCATTAATTTGTCACATACCTCTAAACTTGTTTTTTTAATCTTATTAGCTCTTGACCTATGTGGGTTCCACTCTAACAGCTCCAAAACTGAAAACCAATGTTGTCTTTTATTTTATATAAAATAATTAACTAACCTAATCCCATCCTCTTAGCTCTTTAAATTAATTAGCATTTTGTGCATTTTTTTAATTCACGTGTACAAGCACAACTTATTAATGTCATCAAGAACGGCTGCTTGAGACGAGTGAAGAGCCAAATGGAGTATAACCAAAGCAAAGTATTAGTTTATTAATTAGAATAATCATGATGATGATTTAAGCAGTTTGATGAGTTAATTAAATGGGATTAATTAGGCCCTAATCTTGTTTATGGGTCACTTTCATCAAAGTCTGATCTCAACTGTGCGACTCGTGCCATGGGGGTAGTGGTATTTGGTAGGAGCCATGTCAGTGAACCTGTGTCCTAGCCAAACCAAGCCATGGGGTCACCATCATTGATCTAAGTCGGTGACCCCCCCCCCCCCCTTAAATATGATATCACAATATTACACATACTTTTCTTTAGCTTTACTCATTTTTAATTTGATTTTTAGTTATAATTTTCACAATTTGAAAGTACCTCCAATCAATCAAACAAGTATATATGAATCAACATTCCATCTCGAATCTGTACAAAGAGAACAATACTACATGACGGCTATGAAAAATTATTCAATAGCTCAAAGAATATATAAGTAAAGTAGTTAAGATTAGAGTTAAGGTTTGCATTATATCTTAAAAGGGTATATTACATCCGCCACTCTCCAGGTTAGACTTAAATACACCATTTTTTTTTTAATTTTTAAAAATTTTATACACTCTTCCCATATATTAAATTTTTTATGACAATCTATCCCTTCTGTTAATTCCTGATAATGTCATCAATATTCTTAAATTTTAGTTCCCTAACTACCCTTAGGCAAAGACTAAAGACATCTCCATTATCAACACATTCAGTATATCATTAATAACTAAGTAAAAGACAAGAAGCCTTTTTTATTGTCTTATTTTATTTCACAAATTTATTTTACAGATTTTATTTTATTTTAGTTTAGTTTATTAAAGTGAAAAAAATTGAGATATTATACTATTTCAATTAAAAATATAAGTTTTTATTACTTTTTAAATATTTTGTTTTAATTATTTTAAACATTTCAATTAGAAATAAAGCAATGGACATAATTATTTTATTAATGTATATATTTATTTCATACCAGTCAATAATTATTAGTTGCTAGAATGGATTATTATCACTTTCATTATATGATAATTTATTATATAAACACAAATTAAATTACAAAAATAATTTCACAAATTTATTTGTTTTAAACATTAAAAAAATAATTCATTATATAAACACAAATCAAATGATAAATATGAAGGTTGTTGTACATTTTATGATCGGTGATTGATGTGAATCTGGTGAAGGGAATGAAATGATATCCTTTTATTCTTCGAGAAATTAAGAGTTTGAGAAATTAAGAGTGGTCAGGAATTATTAAAGGATGAAATATTGAAATTAAAATGCATAATTTTAGCTTTAAAGCTTCTAATTTTTTTCAACCACTGTTATATGTAGTTTGTTTGTTATCATTTTTTTTTATCACCCTGAAGTAGTAGGAGAGATGTTTTATAATTGCACACTTGCTAGAGTGGTTCTTCTTTTGTTTATTATGTAAGTAAATTATATTGTAACGGGAATTAGTGCTGATGTAATGTTATGTTTTTATTCCTTCAAAACAATTCTATGTACAAATACCAAAATAAGTAACTGAACATTATTTATATTTCAAATAACTAAAATAAAATATTTCAAACATAATAAATCTATATTTATAATTCAAATGTTTTAACTAATCAAAACAAAAGAATTATAACATTATAAAAGTAAAATATTTAAAACCTATATTTTTTCCTATATTTTAAATAAATAAAATACAATAGTTAAAATATAATAAAACTTGCACTTGTGGTTCAAATGTTTTAAATAATTAAAAAAGGAATTATAACATAATAAAAGTAAAATATTTAAAGATTCTATTTTTTCTGTTGTATTTTAAATAACTAAAATATAATATTTAAAACATAGTAAAACCTGTATTTCTAATTCAAATGTTTTAAATAATTAAAACAAAATAATTATAATAATATCAAATATTTTCTAAATAATAATACCAATTAATAATGTTTTTATCTGATAATAATAATAAAATATTATTAACTTATTAGTAACGTTTTTAACTAAATTATAATATATAAACAAACTCTACCTGTTAATGAAATGATACTACATTGCTAGTAATGTTTTTAATTAAAATATGATAAATAAACAAATACTTAAAAAATGTGCAAAGAAAGTATCAAAGTAAGCCAGCGAGAATTGCTTATCTAAGGCCAGTTTAGTCAGAAGGAATGAATATTAGTGAAAATGAAAAGAGGAAAGGAAGTGATAATGAATAGAAGAATGGAAGTCTATTATTTTGTTTGATATGTCATAGAAATAATTGAGGTAACATGATATTTTACTGTTTGCTATGAGAATATATAAATTAAAAGAATTGAAAGATAGTGTAAATAGAAAGACTAAATTATCCTTAAAAAATTAAATTAAATTATTCTTAATATATTAATTTTTTTATATTAATATTAATTTATATATATAATGATATTATTTTATAAAATATATTATAAAATAAATTATTTTATATTAATATATATTAAATATTAATATAAAATTAATTTATTTTAAT
>JANHAO010014398.1:0-15359 GCA_026873985.1 Saraca asoca
GGTTATAGATGTTGACTTTCATCCATACTTCTGACCAATCTAGATATGGGTAATGAAAGGATTGTATCATGCACAATGTGTAACATGTAATGTGTTTGACACACATTGAGATCATTCACATACCAGCTCGTCACCTTAATGACTCCTACCGTGAATTAGGTAGCTATAATGGCTTGCTAGAGTCCATTTATAGCCTAAAGTCTAATTGATTAATTTAGAGAAATTAATATGACTTCAAAGGATTTGAAGGGCATTTTAGACTTTTGCCAACAGATCGGGGGCCTACTGGGTTACACACATAACAGAAAATGATATGGCCAATTATATAATTAAATTTTGGACACATTTAATGTCTAGGGACTAAATTACAATTTGGTGAAATTGCTTTGGGGCCAAAAGGAAGTTTTTGGAAACTTTGGGGGCAGTTTTGTAATTAATGAAAATGTTTTATTAAAACCCCAAAATGAAGTCGTTTTGGCCCAAATGGAAGAGGCCAAAACGAAGCCATTTCATGCTCTCCCTTTACCCATATTTTTGTGGCCGACTTTCATAAAGAAAAAGAAGAATTTTCGGGAAAAAGAATGGCCAAGTTTCGACAAGAGGCTGAAAGGGAAAGGGAGAAGAAAAATCGAAAAAGTTCTGACCTTTGGCACCAAACTTCGTCCCATCTGAGCTCTAATCAAGCTAGCACTTGGAGAAAAGCTTGTTGAGGGCATTTGAGGATTTTCCTGGCGTGGAGGAGTGCTGTGGTGACAGGAAAATCACTCATCTTTCGCTGTGCTTGAGCTAGACTAAAGGTTAGTAAGCTCTTCCTTTTACTTTAGATTAGATCTGAGTTGTTTTGAGACCTCACACCAATGGATCCTTGCGAGGTTTGTACAACCAAGAGGAGGAAAATTTTTTGAAATTTTTGGCCTCTTCTCCCTTGTCTTGGCCAAGCAAACCCTTCACAGCTGCGATCCCACATCAAGGATCTCGGCTCATGAGGTAAAGTGTCTCGCTTGGCAAGAGTTCCATGAGAAGGTACCTAGTCCAGCAAAATAGAGTATTGGACGAGATTACGTCAGCTCATCATAACCAAGTAAACACATGGGACCTATCCGTAGAAAGTAACCTGCAAAAGTCGATTTGCAGTAGTCTAGGGAGTCTTGTACATTTAATATCTGATGTAACATATTGTAACATGTAAAATTACATTTGTAACTTCCTCTCCTCTATAAATAGAAGGAATGAGATATTGTAAAGGGGGAAATAGTTGAGTTAAAGCTCTGTAAATTTTCCTTCAAATTAATACAAATACTACCGTGAACGTAGGGTCCAATACCACTCGGATTTGGCTGAACCATGTAAAAACACAGTCTGCCATTGTCATTCCTCCTCTCTACCATCTTTGTCTCTCATTCCATCAACCAGAAAGCAATTTGGGGTTCATGAACCACTCAGTTGACTGGAGTTTGATAGAATCAGATTCCACTGTCAACAATAAGATTTGATATTATTACTACTAAAATTTTTTATTTTGTGCATTAATATGTGTTTTCTATCTTCATTTGAAATTAGTTTTCAAATAATCCATTTATTTGTTATCTGGAAAACAGATACTTTTTTGTTGTTTGTTTCTAGAAAAATATTTTCTTCTGGATAATTATTTTTTTTATTTTGGCTACATATTAATTTGTAGATTATATTCATTTGAAATTAATTTTCAAATATTTTATTTATATGTTAAATGAAAAATATTTTTTAGTTTCAAGAAAATATATTTCTTCTAGATAGATGCATCATAAGTTGATTTGTTCAATAAATTGCATGTCACACCTTTCTTGAAAATTAGTTTTTCAATAATTTTATTCATTTATTTATTAAATAATTTTTTATTTTTCTAGAAAATATTTTTTTGTCTATATGCATATTCATCAATTTGTATATTATAATATTTATTTGAAATTTGTTTTCAAATATTTAATTTATTTGTTAAATGATTTTTTTTTTTGTTTTCTAGAGAAATTTTTTCTCTAAAAAAAGGTTTCTTTGAAATATGTTTGTTTTATAATGTTTTCATTGTTTACATATTTTTATGCATACTTATAAATGCTTATTTTCATTATTTATCTATGTGATTAAATAATGTTATTTTTTATCTTAATGATAAATGCATGTTTTAGAAACATTGATATTTTGTTACATGCCTATGTTGTGTGATGTATGGATGCTCCAAAATAATGCCATGTATAGAAAGGAGATACGACATCTCTATTTTATTATTTAGATTAATGTAGTAGAAATATTCAATTATGTAATATTTTTTGAGGGTTGAATTTTAATTTTGGAAGCCTTGTAAAGGAATGTAGTTTTGCATCAACTTGGTATATATATTACATTGTTTTGGCATGGGCAATAAAATATCAATGGACTCCTTTAAATGGATTCAAATATTTATATATTTGTGAATATATAAACAAAATGAACATATGAGACCAAAATCTTGTTCGTTTGTAATTTAATTAGAAGTCTAATTTTGTTTTATATTATTAGAGATGATTACTTGTAGAGTGAAATTTTCTATCTAGTAATGTAAGAGAAAATTAGAATGCCTAATCAAATTATATAGCAAGATATATACACTAATTGAACCATGTGCAATGATGTGTGAAACAACTTCCATAAGTATAGATCTCTTACATGGAAAAGGGATAAAAGTAACTTGATATCTAGTATAGGAAAGCTTAGTACTTTTTGCATAAGCAATGATCACTCAATCAATTGACCACTGATGTGTTCTAGCTTTAAGTTAGGAATAAAGCCTACCATATATAGTCATAACTAACAACTTGTGATGCTTGGTCTAAAAAAGATAAAAAGTGTGCACTATATATGTAAAGCTATTTGTACAATATCCTAATTGGGAAATTTGAAAAACTATCTAAATTTTCTAAACAGATGTATGATCAATTGAGATCGAAATATGGTGGAGCATCTGCCATTGGTCTTTATTCCTTGACCTTGTGGTTCAATGTGTGATAAACTCAATAGATTTCATAGCTAGTATTTTTGGGTAATTTTTGTCATAATTAGATAGTAGTAAGCAGCTAATCATGATCTTATAAATGATCCTAATCCTAATTCAATTCCCTTATCATAGTACATTTCGGAACTAATGAAATTAATTTTCACTCATAACTTAGTGTTATAATGGTAGCACAAGTTGTGCAACATAGAGGATATATGCCTCAACATTGGAAATAGAAAAAAAGGAATAATTTTAGACCTTGAATTAGATGCGTATCCAAGTGTCATAAAGGACAAGCGCATCCTAAAGGCAAAGTCAAAGCTAAAATGCTTTAATTATAAAAAAAAGGTTATTTTGCAAAGGATTGTCCTAAGCAAAGAATGGTTTATCCTCATTACCCTTATTATCCTATCATTTTAGCATATCCATATGTCTTTATAACTCACTCTCTTCTTGGTTGAATTGTATAAACATGAGCAATAAATTATATGACCTACAATTGTGTAAGATTTATAAATTACCATTGAATGTTAGTTGTAAACACTTTGTAACAATGGGAAAATATCATAAATGAAAGTTTTATATGTTGGAACTTACCGATTTGCTATGCATGGTCAATGCACATTGATCTTACATGATATGCTTCAAGCAACTATTGTTTAATGTAATATATTTTTGTTACAGTTTTGATAAAACTCAAATGTTTCAAGAATAAATAATTTGTTTGTTTATCTTGATAACATTCTATCGTCATTGTGTTTTGTAATATGATTTGATCATGTTAGATATAAATTTAAGTTTAAGCAATATCCTTTGCATTGCTTTTTTTTTTAATTAATGTTCATCTAAATATGTTAAAGTCATTCTAAATTAAGATGGACAAGATAGAATGTCCAAATTAATTAGAGATGGGCTATTAGGCCTCTCACCAAAATAAAGCTTCCAACATGTGAGTCATATCTTATTGGAAAAGTAATTAGAAAGCTTTCAGGAAAAGCTTATTAGGCCTCGTATCCTTTAGAAATCGATCCATATTGACATAGCTGGTCTGATGAATATAAGGGCTTGTCATGATGCATCTTATTTCATTATAAAACCAAAGATGAGAATACTTATATAATCAATTCAAAAATTTCTACAATAAAAAATGATTTATAGGTGGCTAATGATACATGGTACACTGCAATAAAATGGCGTTGTCGATAGAAGGAGTTGTACTCTACTAGACATAGTTAGTCTATGATGGTGTAAGCAAACTTCCCAATAAGTTTCAAAGGGATGCTTTGCTGATTGCATCATATGTCCTAAAAGTCTTTTAAAATCAATCTCCAAAACTTTGTATGAGTTAGTGCAAGGCCCTAATTTGGAAGGCTTATGCCTATGGGAGTCAACAAACATTGCTTATAATACTTCTCATGAGTTTGGGAAGTTATGCCCTAGAGTTAACAAGTATGTTTTTATTAGATACTCTTAACACTTTAAGGGATACATTTTGTATGATGAACATCCTGGTGGTAGATTGATAGAGATGAATCCTGAGATGTAAATGTTCTAGATGATGACTTCCTTAAAATTAGTGATATCAAGAAGGGTTCTTGAGCTCTATAAGTTACAAGAACTCTAAGATAGTATACCCCTATCTCATAAGATAGATTTGGATCCATAAAATTATAAGATTGACAAAGATAATGAGAGCCTACTATTGAAACTTTCTTCAAATTCACAATTACAATGAACCCTATGTGGAAATATTCCTTGCAGACACTTTGAGATAGAAGGTAAGTCCTTCTTAATATTTTTTATAAATACATATGTATCTTCTTTCTACAAAGAAACACTTGATTCACATACTTTGAATTAGTGGCTCAGTGCCATAAGAGAGGAAATGTTCTCCATGACAGATAACTAAGTGTTAGGTTTGATTTATAATGAATTGATACACCTAAAAGTGGTGTAGACTATGAAAAGACCTTATCTCATATGATAAGATTTGCATCTATTTGCTTTATTTTAGTAATTATTTCACATTTAAATTTGAAGTTGATCAAAATGGATGTGAAGATAACTCTACTTCGTGAAGAACTAGATGAAGATCTATATGGATTCACCCATTGGATTCGGAGCCAAGGGACAAGTGCACAAATTATGCCACTTAAATTAGAGAATTCCATTCATAGATTTAAGCATTCATCTAATCAATAGAACATTTGATTTCATAAAGCTTTTGTGATGGAAAGATTTACCATATTCAAAAGGTTTCACTATATATATACAAAGAGAAAAAAGAATAAGTTTCTCATTCTTTCACTTTATGACATATTGCTTGCTAAGAATAATATAGAGTTGAAGCATGCAACTAAATGATAGTTGCCTTTCATATTTGAGATGAAATATTTGAATCAAGTAGATTATGTCTTTGAGCTTAAAATCTTAAGAGATCATTTTAAGATATTCCTGAGTTTGCCTTAACAAACTTAAATTTAGGGGATCTTAAAACATTTTTTCATACTTGATTCCAAACTCATGGATACTCAAAGAGATATGAGCCTTCATCTAAGCTTGAATCAGTGTCTTAAGATAGAAGAAGAAATAATGCAAATGGAAAAAGTTCCATATGTGAATGCAGTAATTAATCTAATAGACATTGTGATGTATACTTGGCTTGGCATATGCATGGTCAATAAATTTCAAAGTAGTCCTGAGATTGCATATTGGAGAGCAACCAATGAGATACCTAGAAATCTAATAAACGTCCAAAAAATAACTTTGTGTTATTTGAGTGGAAGTCTATAGCTAGTAATACGAGTACCTTGTACACATAAACTAACATAAGTTCATAGTGAGCTACATGTTTATGCTAGAAGGATGAGTTATTTCATATTGTAGCAAGAAGTAAGAGTGTGTCTTGTAGCCTTTGATAGCCTACAAATAATTTCATTACATAGGAATTAGTTTCCCTAATATATATCAACATTGGTAATGAGTTTGCTAATATCTTTTACTAAACCCATTGTAGGAGATGCTTTTAGTGAGCATGTTAGGGGTTTAAGTTTAATGAACATTTGATACGCTACGTGTTGTACTTTATTTTTAGTAAAATAAAGTTATTTTCTTGTCATTTGTTAATTTGTGATAAAGTTTAATTAGATGCATATATATATTATCACTTAGCTTGGATTGTCCCTCTCACATGGGAAATCTACCCCAACACATAAGTAGTGTATGAGATGAAACTTAAATGATCATTAGGTACCATGTGTAGGTAATCTCCTCGTTAGCTAGATGGCAAGTGAGGATTATAGCAAAAATCACGTCGCCTTAGTTGTGAGCTAAGATGAGACACAGAGTCAAGCAAGAAGGATGTTTACACCTTTATATAGCCTATATGAAGCCGGATTCGAACCTTCATGTTTTCAACTAGGCGTTTTATGGTGATTAGTCTAAGTTCTATATAATGTAATATTAGAGTGTGACAAGCCCTAGGTGGGAGCTCTAGTATAGCATACATTTCATATTGTATGTGCTATAAGATGACCTATGTTGGGAGTGATGAATAAGTCCTTGCTTTGTAATTGTGTGAACCCTATAGGACTTGTGAGTATCCTAAACTTGTACCCTTTGAGACTTAAACCTATGTTGTGAATCTAAGGTTGATTGTTGCTACTTTAGCCTGACTCCTAAAGACTATGAATTATACAATCTAGTAGAACGTACATAGGAAAATAACTTAAACTCAGTGGACTGACATAACTATCCAAGGAAAAATCATCTGATCTTACACCTATGGATTTGTGGCACATTGTTAGGGTGGCTACATGAACTTTGTAGTTGGTGTAACCATGAGTACAAAGGACCTAGATTGGTTTTTGTATGACTCTATATTTAAGAGGGACTGGAGATGCAAAAATCTAGGGTAAGTAGATGATTTGGGGTATAGTAAGATTTGAGTAACGTCATGCTAATTAGATGGTGACTTAATATGTCATTTACTCATTAGTACCTTTCTTTAATGGTTGCATGTTCTATTTCCTATATGATTGAGAGATAAAAACAAACATTGGATTGAGGAATAAGCATACCCAATATACAAGTGAAGATGTTGCATGGCATATGATGTGTTCACATAAACATGCTACATATGATTATTTTTAATCATATTATCCATTAATTGTTTAATTTTTTTAAAAATAATTAATAGAGATAAATAGAAAAATTAATCCAAAATAGATTTATGATGGTGGTTAATTAATATTTAATGGGCACATTTATCTACAAATTGATTGTGTAGATAATTATTCCTTAAATCAAGATTATGAATTAATTGAGATGGGATCTCAAAATTACTCTTAAGTACAACAAACTATTTAGAAAAATCAAAAAAAAAAATTGCTCCCTTTACCACCATGAAAAACATGAATCTTCTATTTTTTTTCCTTATCATTTTACTCTTATTATGGGCATTTTACAGACTAAGTGGAATGAGTCAGCAAAGGCCCAGTGGACCAAATTAGGACAAAGGTGTGGCCCAATCTAGAATGAGGTCGTTGAAGCTGGATAACAGATCGCACAATGCGAGCTCGAAGCCTCTAGTGGATCAAGATTACAACGAGCTCCCTTCGACACAATTGAGAATAGCTAATGTCTGACAGACAGTATGAGCACACTTCCAACTTGCAAATCAGCCTCCAAAGTCTGACAATGATATGCCCTGCATTTATTACCTGGTGCTTAGCATTTATTGCCTAATGCAGATGTAATTATAATTTTACAATAATAAATTACGACTTGTAACATTTCCTGCTCCTATAAATATGAGGGGAGTCTATTGTAACATATATAGAAAAAATATATACAAAAACTCTATTGAAATAGAGATTGAATCATAAGCGTTGTAGCTCTATAAAAACTAAGTAGAGAAACAATCATAAAAAGTGAATACAATCACCGTAAACGTAGGAGGCATACTGGCTTTAGTCAAACCATGATAAAATCTTAAGTGTTCATTTTACTCTTCTTCTTCTTGCTTTCGCCGTCTCTCCACACTTTCACGACTCGTACAGCAGTTTGGGTCCCAGAATCCTTAGTTAACCGATTATCGAAATCAACCATCAACAACTCTCAAAGGCACCTTTAAGCCTTATAAACTTGGGATGTATAATTTCTACTGTAAAGGATCTTAATAGCTACTTTTCAACTATCAAGAAAGGCGTTTGCTCATGATTATGGATTTGAAGTAGTTTTGGAAATAAAGGATGTGGATAAGTTTATATATACATGAATCATAATCTAAATAACAATAACAAAACTTCCGTTATAGGATTTAAAAGGTACAAAAGAAAATCATTAAATCTTAAATTTTAGAAATATACCATCAAAAACTAGCATTGGACTTTATGAAAAACTTATGTCATAAAAAATTATGTAATTTGATTGACACCTCTATCAATTGATCGTTATCCATATTCTAATATTAATTGATTATCTTATTTTTAATACAAGCCTCGTTTGAAGAAAAATGATAGTAACGGATTCGTATATCCATATATATATAATTGTCATATGTTTATATAATCTTATAAAATTAATTTTATATTTTATGTATATAATATAATTAATAATAATATTTAAATTTAATACCGCTAAGGCTAAAAAGAATTACTCACATTTAATGGCATGTCCTGTGGCGATGACTTTGTTGGGGTTGTTGAGTTAATTAAGTAAAAAAGGGGGCTGCTTTTCGCTGATTCACCTCTCAAGATAGATATGACTGCACGTATCCTCAAACCCTGTAAGCCAACTAAAGGTAAGAAGCTGCAGCTGCAAAAATAAAATCACAGAGTCATATTGATATGAGCTCTGAGCTGACCAACTAAACTTAAACCAACCTACCTCATCATTGTGAGTCACATCACCACCTGGATCAATGCCAAAAGACTAGTTTGGTAGTGGCAATTAATTAATCGGCAAAACTTGGAAAAAAAAAAATCCCATGACTTTGGGAATTATAAGAATAATTTAGAGCAAGTTTTTGTAGTACAAAAGGTAAATATTTTATAAAATACAACAGATTTTTACGGGAAAGATAATGCCATGTAAAAAAGGAATTTGTTAAATCAGTCAATATTATAAAAAATAATAAATTTTTATATAATATAAATAAAAATAATAATATTAAAAGATAATCAATGAGATCACAAGAATATAATTTTTCAATTTAAAAGGATCTTTTATGAGATAAATTTTTTTATTTTTTATAAGAAATAAATCTTTTCTTATGTTATGAACATTTTTCATAAATTCACCTTTTTTAATGATATATCAAGCTATGATGAATTTGATTTTTTGTCCAAAAAAAAGAGGGACAGAGTTGCTTAAATCAAAGGGAAAAAAAAGAAAAAAAAAATGAAGAAATGCTCGTGGAAGTAAATAAGTTAACTAGGTTTTAAGGCATTGTCACTGTAGTGTGCTGCATGATTTTCATACTTTTACAAGTTAATACATTTACCTATATAAGAAAGGTTTGGCAATTAATTGTTTAAAAAGATAATAAACTAAGTATAATCTTACTCTTTATGTAAATTAGATAGTGTTGATAGTAAAAAAAAGGGAAGGGAGTAGAAGTCCAACATCGATAAAAAGTCAGGTGACCTTGTGTCTTATAAAGTGAGGGTACGCCTCTCCTAAATGACGAGATATATTTTAAGAAACGAGATCTTCCCGAAAAATAAAATCATGCGATTACGAGATCGATCAAAGTAGACAATAGTTCGATTATGGACAAAGTTCATTCTGACCATCATAAGATTGAAAATAGGAAAATAATATTTTTACGTGAAACAGATAGAGAATAACAATGCAATACCTAAAGAAACATAATTTGCATAAGGTAATACCCAACAAACCTCTTTTTTGTAAGTTATTTAAAATAAATCTACCTAAATTATTTAAATTTTTATATTAATGTACATAATTATACATAAATAGATATAATATATTATGATATCATGTACATTAGGGCACGAATCACTGATTAAAATAATATATTTATCATATTAATTTGTATTGTTTGATGTCAATATTTAGTAAGGACAAATTTATAACAATTTTAAAACTAAGCAAACAAGGTTTGAATATGAAGATGAAAAAATACTCAACATAATTATGTATATATTTTAGAAGAAAGTGTTTAATAATTTATATATTATTTATGAATCGCTTTTACAGTTGTAATGCATCTTTTCCTATTATTGTTTCAATTGTATATATTAAATAAAATATATATATATTAATATGGTTGACAAAAATTCATGTTGCATACTCCCATGGGTATTTAGCTAATTTATTATTTTGATTTATATCTCACATCTTTTATTAAGAAGGGTAATATTCATACAAAGCTGGAATGAGATAGGTTATAGATTTAGTGTTAGTAATGAATCATGGGGGTAAGTGGCCGCCAGTGACCACGAGTGATGAAAAGACATGATTGCCCTTGTGATGCTGCATTAGGGCACACCAATTGACAGCACAATTATCAAAAACAAGTGGGGTGGATTCCATAATTTCAATTTTTAAGGTTGTCACAAGTCACAAAGCCCAAACTCAAATGGGACAAAATGTGAATAAAGGTGCCAAAGCAGGGAAGAGCCATACTTAGACCGGTCAAACACCCACATCATATCATCGAAGTCCGAACAACAATAACACTTGAGATAGTAATTGCATCTACATTGACTCAGTTAGATTTATTTTTATAGAGTAAATCTTCAAATTTAAAATTTGAAATATCGACCAAGTATTAAATTAAATCAATATAGAAGGATATTCTAACATTAATTGAATATTAAATTTAAAAATTTTATATTAATTTAATATCATAAACTCATAAAATTTTATATAAATAATCATTTTTATTTAAAATCTTCATTTTATTTCATTCTAATTTTCTTATTATTTGAAATTACAAAATAAGTTGAATTGAAAATTTATGAAAAGTGTGAAAAATTAAGAAATTATAATATATGAATTCAACCAAGAAAAGAATTGAAGTTTTTGAAATTTCAAATAAATTGCTACATCTAACACTTAATAATAATAATAATAATAATAATAATAATAATAATAATAATTCTACAATGGAATTTAACTTGTGTCAACCAAAACTTATCAAACATGTTCCTGTTCAATTTTAATAGAGAAAATGACAATAGTACTAAATTGATTTAAATTTTATGAAATTGACACTAAATTGATATTAAAATATCTTTCAGTACTAATGTAATATATAACTAATCTTTTAAGTATCAATTTGATGATTTTTTTTTAATTTTATTCATACTAAAATTAGTCAAACAAGAATAAATTTTATGACAATATATTATATATTTTCTCTTTATTGTTTATCATAAATGCAAAATTTAACTTAAATCAAAAGAATTTTTTTAAAAGAAAAGAAAAAAGATAAAAAGATAAAGATATATAGTTTAAAGGGAAAAAAATCATGTGATTATTTTGTGTTAAATTTAAAGTTTTAATAAAATTTGATTATTATTTTTATTTGTTATATATATGAATACGATAAGACTCCTTTAGTATGAGAGAAGCTTGGTGTTTTTGTTTATAGAGAGTGAGATTCAAATGAAATTTTAATGAGTGAATTGTTTGACAGAAAATTAAGTGTAATTGAGATTTGAATTTATAAAGTTTAATAGTAAAGTTTTTTGTTGTTTCTCTTGTGATTTTTTTTCTTTAAATTTAGGAATTTTTTATGAAAAATCATGTATTTATTTTTATTGTTATTTTTATTCATTTTTTAATTTTCTTATAAATTTTAGGAATAAAATATTTTTTTCCAAAATAAATAATACCTATCTAAATATTTCTTCTAAGCATTACCCGCACAATCCATACATTTTAAAGTTTTAATTAAATTTACTTTAAGTTATTCATGATTGAAATCAATGCAACATAAATTATGTTATGTATTTAATGTGAAAGAATATGTCAAAAATCTAGTGAATTATTAATATGACTCATCAAATAAATATAAAAAAATGAGAGTAACATATTTTCGCTTAAAATAATAATAAGAGAAAAAGTTGAATGGCAACAGTTAGATGGCGGCAGCTGCGTTGTTGTTGCAATTGGATGCTGCGTAGAGCTCTTTCACATCCATCGGGAAAACAACAGTCTTCTTCATTCAATAAAGGGTCGATGAGGATGAATAACCGCCCCAGTGTCAAATCAAAACTAGTTTTTTTTAACCCACATCCTTTCTTTTTTATTTTGATAATGTAATTTTATCTCAGAAAAATGTTTGTTTGTCGCTTTATAGAATTTTTAATAAATTATATTTACTTCACTTAAAATTTAATTTAATAACATTTATATTTTTTATTTCCAAAATATACATTAATATTCTTTTTTCATGTATATTTACTTTCTTTTTGTTCTATTCTAAACTTTCATCTCACTTATTTTAAAATAAATAAATAATGAATATATATTTTTAAAAATAGAAAAATATAAGTATAATTAGTTAATCTTCAAAAGAGATGAATACAATATGTTCAAACTTTTATGCTTATCTATGGGATTACTTTATGAAAGATTTGAGGATATTGTGATGACAAGCTCATTTTTTTATTAATAATCATAGGTAAATAAAATATTCTACAGTGATTAAATACTTATGGAGGAGGGTTTTTTTTCTTGAAAGCGCATTAGTAACTCTCAGTTTACAAGGCAAGTTACGAGTTGGGGGCCAATATTATGGGGATTCTCCGGATCAGGCCAAGAAGGCCAGCAGAGGCCCAGAAAGTTAGGAGCCAAGGGGAGAAAAGCACGGCCCAAGCTAAGGCAAAGTCACTGGAAAACTTGCGATAGATCGCAAGACGCGCGATCACGAGCCCCAGCCAGCGAGATCGATGGCGAGCTCTTCTTTGTATCAAGAGAGATAGTCAAGCATCTGACAGACACGACCTATGTGCTTTACCAGCCTAAAAATAGCACCTAAAAACTCGATAATGATTTATCCAGTATTTATTATTCATCATCTAGCATTTAATGCTTAGTACAGATGTAATCATAGTCCTATATGAATAAATTATAATTTGTAATCCTCCCACATATATAAATGGGACGAAATAGTCACAAAGGAGAGAGACCAAAAAAAAAAAAAAGAAAGAAAAAGAAGAGAGTAACCAGAAGCTCTACTAAGATTTCCTCTTGTATTCACCAGTGTAATCAGAAATATTGAGAAATATTTTTTGGCAGAACAGACTTTGGCTGAACCACGATAAAATTCTTTCTTGTTTTCTCCTTTCTCTCCTTGAATCTCTCTTCAGGTTATCATACATCAAGTAGTAGACCAGCAGTCTGGTTTCTTGAATCTCCGTTGACCGATTATCAAAATCGACTGTCAATATGTGATAATATAAAAAAAGTATTGACATTGATGGTTCTTGATTCTTCTATTTAGTGAAAAAAGAAAGAGTTTAAATTTGATCTATTATTAGTGTTAAAATTTTTATAATATAAGTAAATAAAAAGATGTCTTATTGTTAAAAAATAAAAACAATTAAAAATTTTTACTAATAAGAAAAGAATTTTAATAAATTTTTAATGATATAAGAATATACGAATAGATGAAAGTGTTATATTGACAATTAATTAAATTTAGACTATTACTACTCAAGACATATGCCCAAAAAGCAATCCTTGTTGGTTAATAATTTTCATTTCATGAGAACATGAATAAACTATGTGAAGATTTAAAACGGTGATAAAAATGACTCTCTTTCTTAATCTTTAGAGGCTTTTACATCTCTCTTATTTCTCAAACCCTTCTCAATACAAACATTTATGTCTTCAAAATATTTCAATTTGCAAATAATTATTCTCCTAACCAAATACACAAGCATAACTTAATTTGAAAGAAAACTCGCAAAGAAAAACTATCAATCAATATCAATCAAAATTTGCATCAATCTCTGTCAAAATGGATAGTCTTGACCATAATAGGATTTCTCAACACTAACAAAATATTCTATTTCAGTTTGTTTATCATCTTGACTTAAAATTCACACCTAGCATACTCAAACCAAGGTTTGTTTCTCAACTTATTCAGAATTGAGTCAAGTGTGAATTTCCCAAACTCAACTCCACACTTCAATTTCGATGAGAAGTGCAAAAGAAAAAATAGTTTAAGGTTTTTTTTTCCTTAAGCAAAAAAAAAAAGGGGGGGGGGGCAAAGTTTTATATTGAAAGACCACTTGCAATCTTTTAAGTGAAAATGAAAAAAGGGCGTGAACTCGATCAATAATAAATGTTTAATTTCACCATTACCCTTGCCTGTTTACCTTTCACCAAATTAAATGTAAAGATCCCAAATTTTTATATTCTGCAAAGCTCTTTTCCCTTACCTTACACTGATACGCTAGATTCTCCATTTAACCCCGCTCCCTCACATGGGTTTGGCGTTTGTGATGATGCCATAATACTACTCCTAGCCCCTGAATATGCCCACACGTTAGCCACGTGGCTTCAGCATCTTTCCGCATCAAACTAACCAGGATCCTCCATTTTTCTCTTTAAATAGTTGTTTGCTTGCTGCTGCATCTCACTGTTGAGATCATCACAACAGTGTTTTACTTTTCTACATGATTTAGGATTTGCCACACTTCCAACAGTGGCACTAAGGACATAGAACGTAAAAAATATACATGGCCTGTAGATAAAGAGATGATTGCAAATTCAGTTGTTTTGGATATGTATAATATAAACAACATATGTTTCTATAATAAAAATTGATTATACAGTTAATTTTTTTATTCACAATCAATTCACCCAAATACATGTATAGATCATACATTAATATCAATTCTGTTGTATACACTTCTCTTGCGATGTTTCAAATTCATTTTCTTTCATAAATTATGAGATACATAGTTCTATAAATTTGAAACTTACTATCTATTAAAAGATATACACAATATACTCTCAATATTGAAAATATATCAAGCAATATTTTTCCATTAATATTCGTGACTACATGTTAGATGTAATTAGGTTGTGAGTAATATTAAGTGTGTTATTAAGATATTTGACATGCATCCCTCACATAATAAGGTTCAATCATTGAACTTCATAAAAAAATCTAATAATTAAGAATAATTTGTGAAGAATATACCTAAAATCACTCAATACCAATGAACATAAAACCATTTTCTCCACTATCAAGATATCATCATTAAAGGAGAAAGGACTTATGTTTCAAAGGTGTTGAAAATACTCCTTGGATTGTACATTTTCATTAGCCAATATGTACATTATTTTGCTTGCAACAAAC
>JANHAO010014399.1:0-15369 GCA_026873985.1 Saraca asoca
TAATTCTTTAATGTTATTGATGAATTTTCTATTGTGATTACCTGATTTAATTTGATTCAACTATTATGCCTACAATGTTCTTGATGAAGTATTTGGCCAATGTTTTATCATGTCTTAGGTAGATAATTGAAGTATCAAAAGGAGAAGATTATAGCCAAAAAACTAATTGTTGAATAAAGAAATTTTAATCACGAAAGTATATTAGGTTTCTTTAGGATTTGATTTGATTTGAATAGATCTTAAAGGGTTTAAATTAATCTAAACCACAAAAGTAGGCAATTAGGTTTATTTAAATACTATTATTAGACCTTGAAAAAGGCTAGTAATTAATTTAGGCAATACCCTCCTCAATTAAATAATCATAATAGGAAATAACTTAATTAATTATTAAAGAACATAACTGTGGTGAAACCTCAATCCTAGGCTCTTATTATTATACTTTGCTTATTATTTGCTTGCTATTTTTACATTAAACCTTTCTATTCTTTTTGCTATTCTTATTTGATTTAGGTATCTTATATTGTAAACATCTAGTAATTGATAATAAAGATCCCTGTGGGACTCGACCCGCATTTGCCGGACTCTACTACAACTATGCCATATGCTTGTGGAAAATATCTACATCATGCTGCTTCAGAAGAATTTGGAATTTCTTGTTCTTGTCTTTCTTTAACTTAAACAATAGTAATCTTTGATTTCTTGTTTAAAGTGCTATTATTTTCTTTTTTTTTTACACTTTATCTTCTGTAAATATTACATTTCTATTAATTATCACCTTGTGGGTAAGGGATCCCACAAGCAGAACACCTTAACTCCATCAACATACCCTAAGAAAATACATTTTCTAGATTTAGCTTTGATGTTTCTTAGGGGTTGTACATAACATACATAGGACTTCCAAAAATAAGTAAGCGAGAATAATCAACTGGCTTACCAATCCACATGTCCATTGGTGTCTTCAGATCAATTGCAGTTGATGGTGACCAATTGATCAAATAACAAGCAGTCTTGATTGCTTTTGCCCAAAATGACCTAGCGATCCTTACAGTTCTCAACATTGCTCTTGTTCATTCCAACAAGGTTTTCTTTATATGTTCTGTTACTCCATTTTGTTGTGGAATGTATGCTACCATGAGCTACCTCTTACTGATAGAAATTATCAAATTTTTCACTAGCATATTCTCCTCCATTATCTATTCTTGAACACTTGATCTTCTTCTCAGATTTAAGCTCAACTTGTGTTTTGAATATTTTGAAAACTAGAAATACATCTGCCTTCCTCTTTATTGGATACACCTAACATCTCCTAGCGTAATTATCAATAAAAGATACAAAGCATCTTGCACCTCCTAAGGACAGAACTGGTGCTTGCCAAACATTGGAGCAGATTAATTTTAGGATAACTTTACTTCTAGTATATGAACTGTTGAACTTCGATTTGTGCTACTTACTAGTAACAAAAGGCTCACAAAAGGTTAATGAAACTTTTTTGAGCCCTGGAAGAAGCTTTTGTTCAGTGAGAATCTTCAGACCTTGTTCTAACATGTGGCCAAGTTTACGGTGCCACATCATTGTTGATTCTTCTGCCAAACATGCTGACATAGTAGATGCTTCTCCTTCTTGTTGTGATTCTCCTTTAAGCATGTACAAATTCATAGCTATCTTATTTGTTTTCATCACCACAAGTGTGCCTTTTACTATCTTCTTAATCCCATCTTGAATATGAGTTTTGCACACACTATTATCTAATTATCCCAAGGATAGTAGATTTTTCTTTAGGCCTTTCACATGTCATACCTCTTGAATAGTGTGAACCATACCATCATGCATCTTCAATTTGATGGTACCAATACTAGTAATCTCTAAGGCACGATCATCTCCCATGAACATAGATCTTGCATAGATAGGTTCATATTGATAGAACCATTCTCTCCGGGGTGTCATATGCCATGTTGCTCCTGAGTCCATAAGCTAGACATCAGCAAATCTTCTTCTACCTTTAGCAACTGTTGTTGTCTCATTGTATAAAATTTCACCATCATCTGAGATACTTACTATACAACCCTGAGCTTTTAATGACTCAGAATCTTTGCCTTTGGCTTTTTCATTCTTCTTGAGATGCCAACACTCCCTTTTGTAATGCCCTTTTTTTGGCCATAGTGATGACGCTTGACATTCTTCTTGAAGATTTTGATCTACACTAATTTTGACTCTCACTGGGGCCATGTTCTATTGATCTCCCTCTTGTCACCATCAAAGCTTCAACTTGGTGTAAGCTTCCTAATCTATCTTCTTTACTCTTGCATCGACTTTCTTCTTCAAGAATTGTAGCTACAATATCATCGAAGGCTAGAACTTCTATATTGTTCATCAAGTTGACAATGAGTTGATCATACAAATCAGGTAGACTCTGAAGTAAAATTTCGACACATTCACCCATCTCTATGTTATGCCCCATTGTTGTGAGCTATGAAAATAGAGTGTTGAGGGTGTTGATATGGTTGGTCATCGAAGTTGACTCTATCATCCGAAGGGTGTAGAGTTTTCTCTTCAAGAAGATTTTATTGTGTAGTGATTTGGCCTCATACAATTTTGTTAGTATAGCCCATATCTCTTTTGTTGTTTTCTTCTCTGCTACACTTGACAACACTTCATTGGCTAATGCAAGGTGCATGTTAGTAATAGCATTGCCATCTATCTCGTTCACTTGACGTAGTCAAGGATCTCGTTGGGCCTATCTCCAATTGTCGCCAAGCAGTTATCTTTTCTTAAAATTGCTTTCATTTTCATTTTCCACAATTAGAAATTATTCCCATTGAACTTTTCAAGTTTGTACTTCATCGCCATTGTTAAAGAAGCTTCTTTTCCACTAACTGGAATTGACTGTAGCACATAAAATCGCCTATAAACCTGGTGCTCTAATACCATTGTTATGCAGTAGTGGTTTAAAGCATAAATTGCAATTAAAGTAGAAAAACACTGGCAAATTGACGAAGGATTTTACTATAACAAAAGAAATTACAATTCTCTTTTATAATAAGAGAAACACTTCATACACTAACTCGCAAACTAATAGAACAAAAATTATCTATCTTTTCTCTCCAGTTTTTACTCACAAAATTGGGATGTAGCAAATGAGGCATGAGATTACACATTTATACACTTGCTCATCACCATATTTTTCTTTCACAGTGTATGACAGCCTTTTACAACTATCATGAATCATTTGTCAACTTGTATCACCTACCTAATAAAGAGCTTGAGTTGAAAAACATTGTTCGTGAGTTGAACATTAATTAAAGCCTTAATTTTTGACCTTTTTCCAACAAGCAAAAAGTGGCTTTACTTGGTACTGCAACAATGAAGAGCATTTCAGGCCATGTTTTCTCACTTGGTTCTGATGCATTTCTTAGAACTAAAAAAAACATGAAACTGTAGCTCTATCCACTGTTAAGGCAAAAATCATTGCTGCCTTTTAATTATGCAGTGAATTACATACTGAAAAATTTGAAGAAAGAACAATTGAGGACTGCAAAGATTTTCTGTGATAATAAATCTGCAGTAGCAAAAGCAAAAAATCCAGTGAGTCATGGGGAGACCTAGCACATCAAGGTGAAGTATCATTTCATTCATGAAGATTTTAACCTCTCATGCCGCAACTTGGAGTATCATGAAGATCAGCTAGCATGCACATTTACCCAGCCACTTCCCAAGGGAAGATTTGAATCTCTCATGCAGCAACTTGGAGTATTAACAAAAAGCTTTAAGGAGGGGAGTGTGAGTGGTTGAACCTTTTCTAGCTACCCCAAGTTTAGTTACAAGTGTTTGCTTAGTTATTTTATAATCATAGTTTATAGTTTATGGTTAAGTTTCGCGTGATGTGACTGATGGAAAGTTGCTAGAAAATTCTTGATGTCTAATGATGGCTTTGCTTGATATTTTATATTTGTATATATGGTAAGGATGCTTTCATCGGTCCAAAAGTGAAGAAATAGAAAAAAAATTTCTGCCTTTTCTAAAGAACTCCTGCTTTGGAACTACACTTCTCTGCCTCTATGCTTCTCTGTTCAACTTGAAGAAACCAACATCAAGACAGCATTTTTCTTCTTTTATTCTTGTCTTGGAGCCAGCAAAACACAAAAATATCAACATAATTCTAGTTGTACACCAGAATATATAAGCCCAACAACAATAGATATTGCCCCATTATTTCAGTACTGAACACATCTACGACAGTGTACTCTGATTAAACTCGCACACACTCCTAACATATTTCTACGCCTATCATCTTGAATTCTATCAATTCTATCGCACTTGAACTCTCTATAACTATAGTTATTACATATATAAGATAATGTCTAAAATATATCATTAAACACAGATTTTTTTCCTGCTAAAACATCAGACATTCCTATCACTCCCCAAGGCAGTTTTCCTGTTCCACTCATTCCAACCTGACCCGAAACCACAGCAAATTCGACATTAGTATCACCAGCTTGATTAACTGATATTCTCCTGTAAACCAATCAACCAAACACTTCCAGAAATTCAGAATCTGATATTAGAATACTTGTTCTCCACAGAGAAGCAATACAATTAATACCTGATCCAACTTCTGAAATGCCCATGACAGCCTGCATGAAAAAATAGAAAAATTCTCTCACCTAAAATTTCAGTTCCAATTCATACATATCCTCAAACTCTTATCAAACATTTGTTGCAAGTATCTTCTATTCTAGCACCAATACAAAAATATCTAAAGCACTATCTAATCGAATAGATATGATAACAGAAAATACTACCCTCATTGCATAACCAATATAGATTACAAATTAACCAACACCAACTAACCTTCTGTGATGCAAAATTTTTCACAAAATGACTGGAAATTTATTTTAAATGGATGACTCGTAGCTCCATAAGACCCAAAATTTTGCTCCGCGCCAAACTGTGATATCAAGTAAACACTGCCTTCAGCAAGCATGGGCCTAAACCTGTTCATGAAAGATCGCTTCACCACAGCCTGAGTGGTACATCCTATAACAACACGGATGATTAACAACAAAACAATTGCATAAATGATCAACTATATGAAACATAGTTACCAGAAACGAGAGACAGATATAAATACGGGATAAACTATTTTTAGAAAATGGGATTTATTGAGAGTAAACAACAAAACAGTTGAATAATTGTGAGTAGCCGGAGATTCATTCATAAAACACTTGAATTTGATTTTAAACAAGTCGAGTCTAAATAAGTTCAGTTTGATTAATGAACGAACCTTCACAAAAACTTCAATCAACAGTCAAGATATAATGAACATCACACAGCAATACACCCAAGCAACCAGCCACGTAACCGACCTACAATCATGTCCATACAACCCCATCCATTCCCACTTTTCAACCAATCCCTTCACAGAATAATTCCCATCCCTTACCATCATGCAGCTCACCATCCATCACATAGCCATAAACCATCAACATGAGCGCCAGCAATCACAAACCCACTTAAGCCTCATGCAGAAGAAGCGGGAAAACCTCACTGCTACAGTGTCACTATATATTGTTGCATGGAGGTATTTGTAGACCGCTCTACGAGACCCTTCAAATTGTCTTCCAAGTCAGATAATTAAAGAGCCATTTATACACTTAATCAATCTGTTTAAGCGTAACACTTCAATACATACTTAAATGTTTTTGAAATTTAACATAAAAGTCGTATAAATTATAATTTTTATATAAAATTTTGCAAATTTTTACAGATTTTACATCTAATAATTATACAAAAAATTATAATTTCATCATTTAAAATTGTATAAGATTTTTTGATCATTTTTATACAAAAGTTATACATTCTAATGAAAAAGTGACAAAAAAAAATATGAAAATTGTTCATTTTATAAAAATTACAAAAATACATAAAGGTATATTTTTTTAGTACGTGTCAAAATATAATTCTTCTTTTTTATTACCATTGTTTAATTTTTGTTAAAAAAGCATGGGCATGTTTAGAATTTTATTTATCCAGATGGGTACATAGTGGCTATTATAGTATTACTATGCATGTATTCATTCTTGACCAGTCAAAGGAGTTTGTAGGGAAGTTAAAAAAACCTTTGCTTTTAAAAGGGTTCAATCTGACGATTTCTGTTTGGACATGTGTTCAATTACACTTTACCTTTTCAATATTCGTTCTTCAGCTTCTGAAACAAAAGATGAAGAGTTTTCAATCCAACTGATCAACGGTGAATTCTCAATATTTCTGATAGAATGCATCATTCCTACCAATTATCATATATAACCAATTTTTTTTAAGAGAGGTGATAGAAATTGTATAATTTTAGTGGGAATATCACTGAGAATTTTGCATTTTAATTAAATAAATAATTTCTTTGGTCGACAAATTACAAGTAAAGTGGACATAAAAATAAGTAAATACCTTTTAAAAAAAAAACTAAATAAGTCATGGTGTTAACTAGAAATTTTGTGTAAAATGATGCGAAATTTAAGCAGCCACCACCCTTTAAAAGATTTAGATATAAGCTGTAAGATTAGATGAAAAGTAAAAAATTATATCATCTTTTGACAATATTCTTTAAATCTAAAAATTATATATAAAAAACATAAACATAATGAAAGGGATGCATTTTAGATAGTAAAGCGTAACATAATGGTTATTGTTATCAATATTATGATGTAAATAATTACAAATTAATTTTATCAATTGATTGTTATTTAGTGTGTATATTATATATAATAGAAGAAGTAACAAGCTATTTAACACTTCCGCCGTGTTTTAGATTCGAATTCAGGATACTAAAAAATTTTTTTACAATAATATCATATTTCACTATTCTAAAAGTATTAATTTTATTTATCATATTTTAAATCATTGATTTTTTGGTTAATGAATATGGATTCATGTCGCAAGTTTTCCACCCTTCAAGAGCAAAATCCGTAATCACTACTTTAATCATATGATAATATAAATAAAAAGATGTTAAAAAAGAAAACTCCAGTACGAAGTAATGCATATATGCAGCGTTATCCCAACAGTGAAAGGTGAAAAAGTAAGTTGAGGTATTAAAGGCAAAATCCAAGTGAGAGAGACATAGTGGGAAGTAAATCTCAAAGCAAATCCGTTTTATTAATTAAAAAAAAAACAAAGCACTTGACACGATCTTCCTTACTGGCCATGTATTCGGAACCCAAGAAGCCTCCCACTACTACTATATAGCATCATTACCCTTCAAACTTCGTTACATCAAAGTGCTAATTAAGCTGAGAAAATGTCAAAAACTCCCTTCATTCTCCTCTGCTTAATTTCCTTTTTCTCCACCTCCATAGGTCAATTCTATTTTCTCTTCCATTTTCTTCATTCTTTACTGCATTATTCTAGTTTAGTTTCATCCAAGATTAATTACTATCTGTATAAATGTATATTTTGTTATTTGTTGTAGATGGATCACAACTGATTCTAGCGAACAATTGCATGGAAAGTGTGTGGCCGGGAATTCTCGGCAGTGCAGGCCAGCCAACGCCAAAGGACGGCGGTTTCCACCTCGGGAGCGGCGAAGAAATAATACTTGACGTGCCGGAGAAATGGTCAGGCAGAATCTGGGGTAGGCAGGGTTGTAAATTTGACGACAACGGGAAGGGCTCATGTGTCACCGGAGACTGTGCCGGCCACCTACGTTGCAAAGGCAAATCCGGCGCGACACCAGCCACGGTTGTCGAAATGACACTCGGATCATCATCTTCGCCACTACATTTTTATGATGTTAGTTTAGTGGACGGATTTAACCTTCCCGTTTCAATGAGGCCAGCCGGCGGTGGAATCGGGTGCGGCGTGGCGGCATGCGAGGTTGATTTGAATATATGTTGTCCGCCGGCGTTCGTGGTGAAGAGGAATGGGAAGGTGGTGGGATGTAAGAGTGCTTGTTTGGCTATGAAATCGGCTAAGTATTGCTGTACTGGGAAATATGCTGACCCTAAGACTTGTAGGCCTACACTTTTTGCTCATATTTTTAAGGCAATTTGCCCTAATGCTTATAGTTATGCTTATGATGATTCAGGTAGTCTTAATAGGTGTAGGGCGTCAAGGTATGTTGTTACTTTCTGCCCTCCAAAGTAAGTGATATTGTCAAAAGAAGATTGTGGATGTCATTTGGACGAGTTTGCTATGAATACTTTAGTATTGTCTTCTTTTTGAAGTATATAGATTGCGTTATGTATAGTTGTCTTAAGCTTTTACTTTTCCTCATTTAGGAAATAGGAGTTGTTCTTCCTAATTTTGAATATGGTTTAAAGCTTTTCAAACTTTGTGTATTGGAAGTTCCGTTCTTGTTATGTATGTTTAATATAAAATGACCAAAAATGGCATAAATGCTTTACTTTGTTGACACAATATTCAAAGCAATCTATTTTGGGTGAACAAAGCAATGTTCTTTATTGCAACTTGTGAATGGTTGCCCCCAATCAATCAGGGCAAAGACGGTAGTCTGGTTACACCATTTCACTTTAATAAGAGATTTCTTATGGCTTTGCCAAGAACCAAAATATAATCATCACTCCAAAATTTCTTCTTTTTTTTTTCACAAAAACAGATACATTATCAAGGGAAGAGATACCATATATCATTATATAAACTTGTCATATGCCTATTGAATCTAATAACTGGCAATAAAAAACTACTTGTGAATTAGCATCTAGAATTCTTATCTCAACAAAGTCCATTAGCAATATCTTGATGTCTGGAGCTTTGATAATATGATCCTTAGTAACAATCTGAAGCCAACTAATTAGCAACCCCAGAATAAGACGTCGGGGTATCAAGAATTAAATTACAAGTGTTAGTATCATATACAGATTTCACTCTTTGCCTATTCCAATTTTCGCCATTGTTTAACCTCATATTCTTAACGGTTTGCATATTATAAGGAAGGGGGCCAGCTAGTTTTGTAACACTTAAAAATATATTAATAATAACATTATGGAAATAATAGTGTTATAAAATAAGTTAGTAGTGTATTTGTGAGATTAGGGGATAAATGAGTATCATTATAGTCTGGCATATGTTTTTTTTTTTTTCTATTGAGAAATAACATAAGTGTATTAAAGTGATTATTTTAGTTCTACTTTGGGTCTAAATAAGTAATTTTCCCTTTTTCTTTTTCTTTTTTTCCTTCTTTTCTTCTTTTCTAGGTGTTGACCCCGAGCTGGCTTTTTTTTTCTTCTCCTTTCTCCTTGCTCTCTGGTCGTTTCTATTGTTTTTCTCTACTCGCTGTTCAGCTTCTTTTTCTCTTTTTGGTCCAGCTTCCCCTTCTTCTTTGTTTAGCTCTTTGAAATTCGAGTTTCAGCAATCGACATTCCCTCCCCTGCTTCAGCTGCTTCGACGTTGCGTGAAGTACGTGAGCTGGCTGGCTGCCTGGCTATGATCAATGCTAGATGACAGGTCACCAAAGACTACTGGGGCACCATTCAGCTCCTCATCGTAGGAACTAAAAGAATAAAAAGAAGAATTTTTTAAGAAGAATATGAAAAAAGAGAAATTTATTGATCACGATTTTAATTCAATACATAAAAGAATTCTCTATCTAAACTCATAAGCTTGTTAGCTTATTTCTCTTTCTCGCCTTTTAATTGCATTACAAAACTTGAAACAAACTATATTTATAAGCAAAACTAATCTAATAAGATAAAGAAAAAACTCTTCAACTTTATCCTAATAAATTAACATTATTTTTACAAAAAATAAAGACTTAAAGTTTTATCTCAATATATCAACCCTATTTATCCTTTTTATTTTTAAAATCTAATTTAAATTATTTTCAATAGCCTCCCTTAAATTTGATTTTGAAATAACACCAAGCATTATCTTTAGTTTTTCGAACGCATCCATTTTCGGTGGTTTTGTCAGAATATCTACAACTTAATCTTCAGACTTACAAAATTCTAGTTCAATTTCACCATTTTTTTTACTAACTTAAGAATATAATGATACTTGATTCCAATATGCTTGCTTCTTCCATGGAAAACTAGATTTTTGGCTATTGCAATAGCTAACTTATTATCACACATGATTTTTGTATGGCATCCCTATTCATGTATTAATTCACTGAGTATCCTACAAAGTCAAACTGCTTGACATGCTGCAGAAGCTACGGCCATGTACTTTGCTTCTACTATGAAAAGCGTAACAACTTATTGTTTCTTTGAGGACTATGAAAAAGATCCTTGTCCAAGAAAGAAAGTATAGCCAGAAGTGCTTTTCTGAGTTTCCACATCACCTGCCCAATCACTATCTATGTATCCCACCAAACCAAAATTCTTAGAGTAGGAGTAAAAGATCTCATTATCATGGGTACCACTCATGTATCGTAAAATTCATTTTGTTGCTTGCAAATGCGATTGGCGAGGTTCTTCCATGAATCAACTAATAATCCCCACACCATAGGCAATATCTGGTCTGGTGCAAATCAGATATCTCAAACTACCAACTAGGCTTTTGAAATATATGGGATTTATTAGTTCTCCACTTTCCTCCTTCTTCAACTCTAATTATTCTGCAACTGGTGTTCGGATAGGCTTGAGCGACTCCATTCTTAAACATTTCAAAATATCGTTAGCATATTTTTGTTAGAAAATAAAAATATCACCATAAATCTACTGCACTTCAATGCCTAAAAAACAGGATATTAATCCCATGTCTGTTATCTCAAACTGGCTTGTCATTACCTCCCTAAATTCATCAAACATCTTTTTTGCAATTTTCTGTAAATATCAAGTTATCAACATAAATACAAACAATAATAAGGTCATCGTTAGGTTTTGACTTGATATATAGGGCATACTCATAAGGACATTTTTGAAAATCTTGTTGTAGCAAGTATGCATCAATCTGGCTATACCAAGCACAAAGTGCTTGTTTCAACCCATACAATGCCTTTTTCAATTTGTAAACTTGTTTCTCTTGTCGTTTTCTCATATAACTAGGTGGTTGCTCAACATAGACCTTCTCATCAAAGAAGTTATTCAAAAATGATGATTTCACATCCATCTGATGAATTTTCCAAAGATTTTGAGCTCCAAGTGTTACAATCATCCGAATAGAATCCATTATGGCAACTGATGCAAATACTTCAAAATAATCAATTCCAAACTTCTATTTGTAGCCTTTTACAACCAATCTTGCCTTCAAGTGATCCACCTGACTATCAAGCTTATACTTTGTCTTGTACACCTCTTTAACTCCAATAGGCTTCTTCCCTAGTGGTAAAGTAGTTAACTCCCATGTGTCATTTTTCTCTATTGAATGAATCTCATCATGCATTGCTTGAATACATCGTTCATTAGTTATTACATCTTTATAGGAAATTAGGTCACAATCTGCAAAAAGGCAAAACTTCACAATAATTTCATTAATATCTTCATGATCATTATCATATGTAACCACATAATCTTGCAAATGAGCTAGCATCACGCATGTTCATTGAAGATACTTTGATGTCTCCGAAATTGTTGTTATTGGAGAAAAATTTTTAGGGAATGAACTATCAGGTGAAGGTTTTTCTATTTTCATTAACTTTGGTTTATCTTTTATGATAACACCTTATTGTTGTTCATCTCTTTGATTCCATGCCCATGCTTCTTCTTCAATGAACTAGACATCTATACTTATAATCACTTATTTTGTTACATGATTGTATAATTTGTAACCTAGTCATTTCACTATAGCTGATGAAAATGCACTTTTAGCTTTTGTCATCCAATTTCTTTCTTCGCTCATCCGAAATATGTGGATATGCAAGACACCCAAATATATGCAAGAAAGAGACTTTTGGCTTGTTACCGCTCCAAGCTCCTTTTGGGGTTCTTCCAAGAACATTTTTTGTAGGACACCTATTTAATAAAAATATAGCACAGGCAATAGCTTCCACCCAAAAAGGCTTTGGTAATGTTTTAGCCTTCAATAAGCTCTGGGCAATTTCAAAAATTATTCTATCTTTTCTCTTAATTATACCATTCTGCTAAGGTGTATAACTGGTTGTCAATTGATGTTGAATCCCTTGGCTTTTGCAGAAATTTAAAAATTTATTTGAAGTGAACTCTTCTCCTGTATCAAATCTCAAGATTTTTACATAATAATCACTTTGTTTTTCTACAAAAGTCTTAAATTCTTTGAATTTCTCAAAGGCCTCTGATTTTTCTTTAAGAAAATATACCCATGCATTTTTGGTAAAATCATCTATAAAGATTAAAATATACCTTTTATGTCCAAGTGATTCTACCTGAACTGGGCCACAGATGTTTATGTACACTAACACTAAAGGTTGCTTAGCCTTTCTAGCTTTTCCAATTGGAAAAGAGTCTCTATGTTGTTTTTCAAAAATACATCCTACACACTATCGATCAGGAGCTTTAATTATTGGTAAGCCTATTACTTTTTTTTATGAGCCAATAGTTTCGGCTCACGAAAGTTTAGATGACCATACTAAAGATGCCACAACCATTCTTCATCTTTCAAAATTGTTGAAAAATTCATCAATGTTCCTATTTGTAGGGTGAGAGGAAACATGCGATTCTTTGTCATCTGCATTGTTGTAATCATTTTGCCATTTTTGCCTTTGCTTGTGCAAACTCTATTCTGGATATCAATTCTACGTCCTTTTTCAGAAAGTTGGCCAATACTCAATAAGTTCCAATAAAGACCTAGCATAAAATAAACATTAGTAATAGTAACATTTGTGCTGTCTTTGGATTTAATACTGAAGTCACCTCTACCCATAATAGGAATTTTGGATTTATTTCCAAAATTTACTTCTCCATGTACAAATTCATCCAAATATGAGAAAAGCTCCTTTCTTCCATACATGTGATTATTGCACCCAGTATCAAGATACCATGTATCTGTATACTCAATATCTGGCGCATTTGATTTGCATGTGAGCACCAGGTTCTCTTTCGCATCTGCGAAATTAGCATACTCCGCAGACTTATCTGGCATCTTAGTGGAGCACTCATTTCGATAATGTCTATATTTTTTGCATCTGAAACATTGAACATTAGATTTATTACTTGCTCCATTGTGACCTCCTCAATATTTTTAAAAATTGCTATCACTTGATTTTTCTTTGTCACCAGAATTAGAATATCCACCTCTTCCATGTCTTTGTCCTTGTCCTTGTCCTCGTCCACCACGACCTTGACCACCTTGGTGGCTTTCATGATTTTGGTGATTCATCATGTTTTGCAAAGCTTGCTTGAGACTTGAGCTTATGGCTTTTTGATTCATCCGTTGCTTATGTGAACATAACGAGCCCATCAATCTCTCCATTGACATGGTTGATGTATCTTGTGATTCTTTGATTGCTACAACAATATAATCAAACTTTGTAGTCAAAGATTGCAGGATCTTTTCTATAACTCTAGTGTTTGGAATTTCTTCACAGTTAACTCTCAATTGGTTGACTACGAATGAAACTCAATCAAAGTAGGTTGAAATTGATTTTGAATCATTCATGCGTGATGACTCAAAATAGCCTTGTAATGTTTGTAGTCACACTCGTCTGACACAATCATCATTTTTGTAGGATTTTTGCAAAATATCCCTGTCTCCTATGTTGTATTCGCACATGATATTTTTCTAAATATTGGTTCCTTAATGGATCGAAAAATTGCATATAATACTTTTTGATCCTTCTTTCAAATCTCCACCAATGCATCTTTCTTATCTTTCTCTAGTGCATCAAGCTCCTTTTGGTCTTGTGCTTCGATATAGCCAATCTCCACCAAATTCCACAAATCTTAGGATTTGAAGAATACTCTCAACTGGACACTCCAGTTATCATAATTTTTGCCATTCAATTTATAAAGTTGCAGTTGGATTGAATTTGACGTCATATCATAATCGAGCTCTGATACTAGATGTTGGAACTAAATGAATAAAAAGAAGAATTTTTAGAGAATAATATAAGAAAAGAGAAATTTATTGATCATAACTTTAACTCAATACACAAAAGAACTCTCTAGCTAAACTCACAAGCTTGCTAGCTTATTTCTCTTCCTCACCTTTTGATTACATTACAAAACTTGAAACAAACTATATTTATAGGCAAAACTAACCTAATAAGGAAAAAACTCTTCAACTTTATCCTAATAAATTAGCATTATCTTCACAAAAAATAAAGACTTAAAGTTTTATCCTAACACATTAACCCTATTTATCCTTTTTATTTTCAAAACCTAATTTAGATTATTTTCAACACTCATCAGCTCTTCTTTGGATCGGCTTCTTGGTGAAGCCCGACACTGTGGTCTTGCTTGCTAGGCTGAATGTTGACCACAATAGCTCCTTCTTCAGGTGGCACCACCATGGCTGTTTCTAGCAAACTAGACTAAAAAGGCGTAACTGGCTATTGAAGAGGACCAGATCGGGCTCTTCCACTGCAACCTTGTTATTGCTCTGCTTACCAGTGGCAATGACTCTACTGTTTGGCCACCTTGACCTACCAGAGACTCAACCTCTTCTTCAGTAGCCCAGTTTAAGCCCTCCATCCACTCCTCTTTATTGGTATCAAGTTTATCGTGTTCCTTATTTATTCATTGTCTTTCATTGATTCAAATAATAAATCTTGTTGGTTAATTTTGTTTTTAAGGGTGATAAAATTTGTTAGCTAAGGCCATTTTGAGGAAGAACCATAAAAGATATAAGATAAATTAAACTACTTATTACACTAAGGTGAGTGGGTAGTTCACTTTTTCATAGAAATTTATAGATCATTTACAAGTTTAAATTTAATTGCTTTGGTCACTAGATTTTACTATTTGTTAACTTTTAAAAAAAAATTGATTTGGAACCATATTGGGTAGTTGTGTCATAAAAGTGTAGACTTGTAAAGTATTTGATGTTGGAAAATAGTACCTTAACTTGTTCTAATAGAGGGTGGGCTTTGTGGTTCTCTGATATCTAACGCCCCGCTTTGCATACCTGCCTGCTTTAATTATTAGGAAATTTTTTCTTGGCTCAATGGTTGTAGATGTTTGTTGGGTGTTACTGTTCATGGAACTGGTGTATTGTTACTTGCTGTTGTGGTTATAGGTTTAAACATCACTGGTTATGGAGTTTAGTTTTCTATGATTTTTGTTTGTCTTGGGACGTGATAAATTCCTTGTTTAGGCCTCACATATTTTCAATACTTTGGGTAGTACATGCGGTGAATTAAGGCATCCTTGGTCTGTCGTATAGGCAACCTTCATATGTTAGATTGAAGGTAAGGTAACCTTCATATGTTAGATTGAAGGTAAGGTCTGCTTCTAGCGACCTGATTGTTCCTCCTTGTGTGTAGATGGCAACTCATAAATG
>JANHAO010014400.1:0-15329 GCA_026873985.1 Saraca asoca
ATATGGGATTTCTGTTAACTAATTTCTGTATATATACTCTATTACTTTCAATCAATAACACAACAATTTTTCCCACAAACTACAACATTATTACCAAACATAGTGTTCAGTAGACTTAATCTTGAAGAGGGAAGACCTCAAGATAGTGGCTAGATTACATTAAAGATTTTAAACTATGTCGGGGGAAGACTTTGGGATAGTGGATAGGATACATTATAGATGTTAAACCATTTGGGGGAAGGCCTCAAGATAGTGGATAGATTACATTGTAGATGTCAAAGCATTTGGGCTCCCACTTAACTGCCTGAATTTCAGGTTAATTTGTTCTTTGACTGGGAATCTAAGTTATCTAGAGTTTGATACATTCGCTATGAAGATTACTCCATCTCAAAGTATTGTAGGTGGAATTAATTTGGAGCATTGAATTTTCACTTCTTTGACTTGTTTACTGGGTTGCTAGGTTTTCTAGTTGCTTCTTATTTATTTGGGTGTTCCATTGGGAAGTAATCTGAGTTTAGATACTTTGGGATCCAATAGGGGAAAAAACAGAGACAAAATTGGATGGGTGGGAAGGTGCTTTCCTATCCTTAAGTGGTTATGTTGCCCCTTATCCATATACTTGCATGTGTAGTATCAACATAGGATGGAGGAGATTGAGTTTACAAAATTGGATGTCTAAGAGCACTGACTTAGCTAGAAAATGTTCATGGCAGTTTTCCATGGAACTAAATTCTCCATGGCATCAGATAACTTGGAGCATTTGTGGATTCAATAAAATTGGCAGGATCAGGGCTGAGGTTAATGCAACGCACTCTAGTCCATGGAAGTTTATTTCTCAGCAGTATGCTTATTTTCATTCTCAAGCATTTGTACAAGGGTTTGCCCCGGAAGGACACCCAAATACTATATTGGCCACTCCAAGATGTCACAACCCAAACACCCGCCATATTTCTCAAGACATGATCCTCAGCAGTACTCCCAGCTACACCATTCTTACTAAGATTAATATGCAAAGCAGAAGTACCATAAAACAATTGGATCATCGTAAGAACCTTAAATAAGGCGTTTTTTCTTGCTGTAAGAAAAGGATGGCATTATCATTGAACAACAAATGATAGATTTCAACTAAACCATCACCAATAAACAAACCTTTGACCTACACCATTCCCATACCATGTGGAAGCATTCAACTAAGCACATTTATAACTAAAGTACACAGAAAAGAAACTAAAGGATCTCCTTGTCTAATACCACATTGCCCTTTAAACCAATCTTTGGCTCTCCATTATCAAAAAATGAAAAAGTGCCCTATGAAAGACCACCCATGATCCATTTTCTCCAGTGAAACTCATCTTATGCAAAACTTTATCGAAGAAAATCCAATTAACCCTATCATAAGCTTTCTCAAAATCCAACTTGAGAATCAAAGATTCACCTTCACTAAGCCTAATATCCTCCACCACCTCATTTGCAATATGATGTCTAATATTCTCATATTGGAGGATTGGATCAGTAGTCTTACATTAACTAGGAGATTTTCCTTTTTCCATTGCCTTCCTTCCTTGCATTATTTCTTGTTTGGAATTTTTATGATCTTCTGCACTCTTTAGTTTGTAGTTTCTAAGTTTTGGGAATTGCAATGATCGTGAAACTTATCAGTTGGAAGTTGGAACATCTTTTGAATTTACTAAATTATGCTCTCCCCACTTCTTCACTTGATAAAAGGTTTTGGAGGCTGGATTACTAAGGTGTGCATCCTTGCAAATCCTATTTCTACTTTCTCCTGATTTCCTTCTATAGATACAGCTCTTCCTTTTAACCCCAATTGGACATCCAAAGTTTCCTCTAAAAGGTTAGAGTTCTTCATTTTGCACTATATTATTCAATAGGATTAATATTATGGACCTGTTACAGATTTAGGGACCATATAAGGAACGTTCTTAGGAATATATTCTGCAGAAGCACGGAAGGTGCGTGTTAGCCTTTTATGTGGCTTACTTCTATTTATTTATGGAATAGGCTCTTTAGTGTCTTTAGTTAATCTTGATTTTCTCCACAAAAGTTGGACCACTTCTTTTTGACGAGAACTTATGGAATTTTGCAGTTTGCCTATTATTTTGAGCTTCCTCTTCGATTCCATTAGTCATATCTCAAAAGGGAATCTTCTGTCTGTCTTTCCTTTGTGGTAGGGATGCTTTTTTTAGCTTTGCTATTCAGCTTGTGGGTTTTCAAGGTGCTTTTCTGGTACTATGTAGGTAATGTTGAGGCATAGTGGAGCTTTGGGTGGAAGTTTTGCATCAATGTACTCTTAATCATTCATATATATTATAGAACCTTTTTGGATGGTTATGGCTTCCTTCATCGTGGTCACTTTTGTTTGGATGGTGGTACCCAATCAAATTAATACAAATGATCTGCTTTGAATTCAAAGGCCCAATAAGATTCTTTCACCCTGATATTATGTGTTATCAATGTTGGGAAAGGAATAACCATTTCTTTCTACACTATGAGGTGGCTTGGCAGCTTTGGAGTTGCCCCCCCCCCCCTTTTTTTTTAATTGAGAACACTGGGTTTGTCCTGCTTCTTTGGATCTATTTCTTTCAACCAGTTAGAGGGGTTTTGGTAATAGAAAGGAGTTTGAGACATGGTGTGGAAATGTGCTCTTCTATGGATGGTTGCCTGTGTGGGCGTTAGTTCATGAATTTTTAAAAGAAGTCTCTTTTACAGATTTAAGAGTTTGGATTGCTATTTTGATTTCGAGATCTGAGTTCTTTATTCCTTTTTTGTAATTATTCTCTCTTAATAAAATCTTATATTTTCTATCAAAAAAACTTCTTTTGGGGAAAAAAAAAGTGGATAATATCAATATGTAATGAGGTCATAATGTCTGTTGGATCTTGTGCAGCTTGGTACAAAATCATATGACGGACCATATCAAACATTTCCAAGTTATTACTCTAATAAGCAATTATATTGTCATCTTGCCTTGTCTTGTTGCAGTCGCATTGTATATGTATGAAAGTTATATGCATTTTTAGATGGTGTTTAGAATACAAGAACCATGTTTCCAATATTGCTAGTGAAAATTTCATTTTGTGGCATCACTGGCACATATTCATGTAGAACTAAACTCAACTTGTATTTCTTCTTGTAGACTTGTTCTCATTTAGTTGCGGAATCCTTCTCGTATATTTATCAAGGTCTAATTGATGACATTGTGCCCAATGGAAGTGGACCGCACCTGTTATTATCCTACTTAGAACAATGGTAAAAGATTTCTCTATATGTTCTGATTCTGTTGGGTGTCCTATTTTCTGCTGCTATGTGGTCTTTATATGTCAAAACAGATTCATAGTTTCTTCGAGGGTATTTTCTTGACTTTGGTACACTGGGGAGTTGTATTATGAGTTAATCCTGCAGAACATCTACCTTGATCATCACCCAACCCAAGTGTGGATTGATTGTCAAATTTGCTGTTGGAGCTTTAATTATTGATGCACATGTAATGTCAATGTAACTGTCCTTGATGGTCTAAATCTCCAACAATATGTATGGACTTCCATAGGACATGCTTTAGCCTAAAACGAATCCTATGTCCAAACATTTTTATGAACCAACTGGTTCGTGAATTGCTTGGTGATGGCCCGCAAGGGGTTCACTTGGGTGTGTGCATCTAAATATATGATTCTATCCTAAGCCTAATGTTAAAGCTCCTTCAATCCTAGCATAATGTCAAAGCTCATTTAATGGATGGACCATGTTTAACTGTAATGTGCTTCAATTTAGGGATCATGACCATCTCTCTTAATAGCTTGGTTAAATAGCTAACTCTCTTGCTTAATCAATGGGAGGTTAAATGCATATAAAAAGTAAGTTTGTTGGTTTCCATTAATTTGTGGGAATGGTCCCATGGGGTGAGGGGTTGATTGGCTTTCTTTCTCTGTTTCTCCAGTCTGTCTCTTGTTCTTTTATACCAAAATTATAAGTAGATCTCTATTATGACCTTTTGTGACAGCCTTACAGGTCAAGGAAAAGCCAAGATCATAGTGCTTTTATAGTCACAATTTTTCTATTTTTGGCGATAGATTTTGCTATAGATTTCGTGGTTGAATTATGTTGTGTCCTTTGTGGTTGAATATCGTATTTGTTGACATATGCATTAGGGAATGTGGAGATATCTTGTGCAATAGAAAACCGTGTATGTTGGAGCTTATGACTGGTCGCTAAAAATTATCATCATTAACAACTTTAATTCTTTCTGGGAAGAAGGTGGCTAAAGAAGGTGTCTGAATTTCGAGGTGGTTGATATTGTTTTGTGTTCTAGTTTCCCTTTTTCTGTTTGAGGACCTCTTATCCTCTTTTTGTGTTTTTCTCCTTTCCTTAATAAAACTTCTTTTTCTATCCAAAAAAAAAAAGAAAAATCGAGGTGGTTGGGATTGGAATGGATTTGTTACTATGTATAGAAATTAGAGGAATGTTAGAGTTGGGAATGAGAAGTATGAGTATTTAGTAAATTGATTCAAAGGGTACTCAAGCTAAACACATAGCAACCCCTATACCTCCCTATGCAAATGCATCATGACCTTTTGATGATATTATAACTGTTAACCATGATAAATTTTTATTTGTGCATTGTAAATGGTTTAAAGTAAATTGCCATGGTTGACTTCTTTTAGTATTTATTAATTTTTTTTCTGTATATTGTGTGTAGTGTTCACTTCTCATCATTCTCTATCTTATTAAAGTTCTCATAATTTTCTTCTCCCAGTGATACAAACTGATTGCCAATTTTGCTTTCTCATCTATAACTACAGCCATGTTGCAATCAACGCTAACAGAAAGAATACAGAGCAGCACATTATGTTGCTTGGCTGGTCTGTAGAAGAGCACAAGGGTGAAACTGTGGTGGTTGATATTGAACGAGATAATTGGGTTCCAAGAATTGAGCTTCAAGGTAGTGAAACCTTATTTAAACTGAAAAGCCTCATTGAGCTGATACTGCTACTTTTGTTTCTTGGGTATACTTATCGCCTCTTTGGGGGATGCGGTTCCTTAAGTTGAACAAAAGCCTCCATGAATTAATTGAATGTGATTTTTCTTGTGAATTCTTATGTTGCTGTTTTTGGAAGCTCTGCTGCATATGCCTTCAGTTAGATGTTTAATCTTTCAAAAGCAAAAAGTGGACTAATGGGTCCTCAAAAAGATGAATTAAGTTATGGTTTGTCTTGTTTTTTTTTGAAGTCTTTGAAATCTTTTTGACCTTAATTTGGAATCTGTCTTGATTGTGTTTCTAGTTTGGGATTTCCTATGATATGGAAGCTTTATGCCGGTTTGATGTTTCAGTTATTTTTAACAACAATTTTGGCCTCCCTTATTTTTTTTTTTCCATAATAGAACTTATTCACGAGTTCTAACTCGATGCTGTCAATCATGCACGTTTCCTGAGCTCTCTTTGAAAGAGATGGAAAAATGTTACTTGCTTGTCTTGTCTTACATTGTACAACTCTTAGCACTTGTACACATGGCACATTTTGATCCAAACAACAGGTTGGTTATTTCAACCAATGTTCTTGTTGTGGGATAAGATTATGTTTGTTGCTTCGTTTGGCTCTAAAGCTCTCTCTTTTTTTTTTTTTTTTTTTCCGGGGCATAAGTTTGACTGATTTGCAAAAGGATTGGAACTATGATCGAGGGGCATTCTGGTTATATTTTCATGAAATTTTAATCTTTTATTTTTTTTTTATTTTTATTTTTGAGGATTGCACATCCTCTTTTCATGTGCTTTTCTTCCTTCTTTTAATAATGTTTTCTTTTTTGATAAATAACAAAGAGATTAGGGAAACTAGATGTGTAGGATTTAATATCATTGATTGAAATATTACATTGTTTTTCCATTTCTGAGTTTGTTACAAATATTGTAGGTGTATTATGCAGTTTCATTTTATTTGCATGTTGAGGAGAATTGTTTATCCTCCGTTCTCCTTCTGCTCTTATTTTTTGTCTATAAAATTTTTCTATCTAAAAGGAAAAAACAAATATAGTAGTGTAAATAAATAAGATTCTCGACCTCTCTCTTCCCTTCCTCTGCATTGTAAAGTGTGGAGGGTGGTAGAGAAACAAAGTACATAGCTTTATTTTGGGACCATGTGCTTTCAAAGATCTCCAAAAGGTAGGTTGATTGAAGGGTGCCTATTTATCGTTGGGTGCTCGTATTACTCTCATTGACACTTGGCTTGTCCTGTATCCCACTCTTTTATCATGGTTGATCCCAGAATAGTCACACAAATGAATGACAATATTATGAGAGATCATATGTTTTGTTGGCATATTTCATGAGTCTAGTGCTGAAACAGCTGCCCGCATCTTTTTACATCATCTAGAAGGACTAGAATTATCTTAAAATGGAGTAAAATTTTGGTGTGTTTGGTGAACCTTGGATGTCTTAGGAGGTTGGATCATTTTCTGCTGATAAAATTGAGGGATTTTTGATGTAGCAGAAGGCAGTAAAAACTCTCTTTGTTTCTCTCAAAGAAAAGAAACACTTGAAAAAAAATTATTATTGTTACTATGAAATCTGATTTGCCAATAGGCTGAATTACATATTTTTTAAGGCTTTGAACATTTTCCTATTGGGAATAGAGGAAGTCCTCTAATAAAGTGAGGAAACAAGACTTGTATATAAACTAGAAAACAAACTCTATGAAAATAGAGTAAAGTAGGAAATGAAAATAAACTTAGAATCGTACATTATTTGTAATACTAGAATCCTACTGAAACCCTATGCCTCTTGTCCTAATCATTTTGGCACCTATTTTTAATTCTTTTTGGAAGGTCAGGGTTCCTCGTAAGTTTAAAGACTTCATTTGGATTGCTATTCTAAATAGTATTAATACTAATGATATGATTTAGGTTCGCGAGTCTCATAAGGCTTTGTCATTAGATAGTTGTGCGATGTGCTACCAGAATTCAAAGACCAATAATCATTTCTTTCTGCATTGTGATAGGACTATGGAGCTTTGGACTAAATTCTTCTCTCTATTTGATGTTACTTGGGTTTGACCATAAAATTTGGGATTTTTTTTATTTACTAATTTCAGAAATTTTGGTGCATTTGTTTGAAAAAAAAAAAATGCTAGAATTTTCAGAAATCAGGCCCAACCATATCTCCTATTGTGGGACAAGATTTTGTTAATAGGCTCTCTTTGGCTAAAAGCCAATGGTTACTTTTGAGAGTTGAGATTGTCAGATTTCCATAGAAATTAGGCAGCAGTTTTGTGTTAGTTTTGTTTCGTTCTTTATTTTGTGGATTCCTTATCCTCTTCTCACGTACTCTCTTCTCCATTTATATAAGGTTCTATTTTATCTGAAAAAAATAGCGGTTTTGGCAAGAAGAGGAAAGCTTTATGTCTGTTTGTTGTGTTTGCTATTCTTGTGTATTTGTTTAGAGCAACCTGCTCTTATTTTCAAGGGGAAATTTATTCCTTTGCACTTGTTATAAAAATGTTTTTATAGTATCATTGTGGTGATCAGCATATGGTTTCTTTCAAGGAATTTCCTTGGTAGACATGCAAAGGAACTGGAGAACTCTTTTATTTTGATACATGTTTTTATTTCCAGTTTGTATAGGGAGGATGTCTTATTCTCTTATTCTATGTGCTCCTATCTTTCCCTATCTACTTTCTTCTATTTTCAAAGAAAAAATTATGGAAGTTTAGGATATGGATTTGACACCATAGTCTTATGTAAGTTTGGTGATGCACTTCTTTTTCAGAAAATGGGGATGATAATTTGGTATTGGGGCTATGTGTTGATAATGTTTCAAACTATCAGAATATTGGTATTCAACTAGGAGTTGATGAAATAACTGAGCTCTCACCGTACTGTGTGCTTATGTGTCTTACATTGGAAGGAAGACTTGTCATGTTCCATGTTGCCAGGTATTTTGCACTGATGTGCTTCTGTAATTATACTTCCATTTTTTTGACCATCATCTATCAATTAACCTTTTAAGAGGAATATATGTTGAATTTAGGCAGTATCAGTGGTAGCATAGGTCTTCAATTATATATATGCCTTTCTGCTAAGTCCTTAGGTTGAGTAGAAGTTTTCTTTAGTCTTGCAGGAAGTGATAATTCTGCTGAGGTTAATTCTGCTTTGCCTGATGACAAAAAGGCTGCTTCTCCTAAGCTACACATCGTCGAAGGTTGTAATTTTTTGAACAGATTGCAAAAGCAAGATTTGAATGATGTATCTGGGGGTATTCAGTTTCAAGATATGAAGAATGGAAAATTTCCAATTGGGGGTGATGTTACTTGTACTAATAATGCTCTTCAAGCTTCTGAACTCAGTTGGAATTTGAATTCTCTGCCTTCTGCCAACTCTTATCAAATGCCTCACGACAAAGTTTATACTCAGAACCAGAGAGTGGAAGCAGGGGTGAATTTACAGGCTCTGGAGCATGATGTGCAGCAAATGGTTCCAAATGTATACCTGAAAGAAGAGATGGATGGTTGGAATCCACGTCCTTCTGGGGAGCAAAGTATGAAGTCGGGTCATTTTCCTTCTAATGCTTCTCCTCTAGAACCAGCTTTTAAAGAGTTCAGCAAGAGAGGTTCTCAAAACACTGCTGTGCTAGGATCTTGCCCTGGTCCTTTTACAGTTAAAGGTCATACGACTGCACCTGGTTTGGCAAGTTATAGCAATTTGAAGAACCCTACTGAGAAGTCAGAGGAAGTGCAGAACAAAAATGGTTTATGGGACTCACAAAGAGCTTCTTCTCATCTATTATTTTGTGAACAGTTTTCGTCCTCTAGGGACTCTTGTGTATCATCATTTTCAGCTTCTAGTCATCCTCAGGACAGCAGTTATCAGAATGAAACACGTGGTTTGGGTTCTAGAAATGTTCACTCTGCAAAAGTTCATGTGCAGGATAAGATTGGTGTATTACCTGAGGTCATTCTTGCTGGTGGGGCAGAAAGAACTTCCAAAGGAGCAGCAAACATGGAACCTGTCTCCATATGTGACTCACAATTGTCATCACAGGAAAATGCTGCTATTGGAAAATCTTCCTTGCAGAAGTTTCATATTTCAAATGAGCAGCACAAAACTTCACCCATGCTTGGGATATTGTGTTCTGAACCAAACTTATCAAAGCAGTTTGGCAATGTATTATTTTCTGATACATCTCAAAAGATTGACATAGGCAAATTTTAGTGCATATTTGGCTAGCATTGATGAGGATATCTTGAATTAAATATTCTCACCTCAAGTTGTTTTGGAACGAAATAAGGGAAGAAAATTGGAGAAATGAAAATTGGGGAAACAAAGATGAGAAAGCAGTTCCTTCTGGGTGTGGATGCAATACGATTTTATGAATGAGGGGAATTAAAGTAGAGAAAAAATTATGAAGTCACTCAAGAAAATTATAATTCAGAAGATATATAATATGAATATTGATATTGATGTAATTTAGAGTACAGCTTATGTTTAGATTTGTTTGTCACTCCCCCTAGATTTGCATTGATTGATTTAGATGGAGTAAAGGTTCAATATCGCCCCATTTCCCCAAAAGATTATACTTAATTAGTAAAGCATTCTAGGGCCTTCTCCTTATGGTGTAAGCTTTAGGGATCAGCTGGCCCTTGACAGTGACCAAACAAGGTAGGAAAACTTTTACTCCTAGCCAACGATGTAATAGCTTTTCAGTCACGGAGTCTTCTTCATAAGAAGACATGTGCTTAAATCTCCCTTCTCCATGGCTATGGCATCCTTGTATTACCAAAATGAAATCTTTACCTTGAATTTTCATTATCTCCAATTTTCATCCCTTGTGAGGAAAGCATAAGAGGTTGAGTATCTTTCCCCCTCATTTTTGTGGGGCCTACATAAATGTCTTAGCATATTGTATTTTGTTGTCATGTGGACATTGATTGGAGTTTTCCACTTTTTTTATTCTGTTGTTTTTTTGCCCTGTAGATTAATGAGATGACCAAAGAATTGGATCTACTTTTGAGTTCAATAGAAGAGGCTGGTGGCTTTAGAGATGCCTGCACCAGGTATCTAAAATGTTCAATTGAGGCATTGGAACAAGGCATGGATACTTTGTCTCGAAAGTGCAAACTGTGGATGGTGATGTTCCTTTCTTTGTTTTTATCCTTTATTTTTTATTATAAAATTTCATTTGCCATCATTTAATTATGACCCATTTATCCAGCCTCATCCATCCTTAAATTTATCAATCCAGACCCATCTGTCAAACTAAATGGGTGTAAATGGATGGTTGACCCTTCAATAAGTGGATGGTTAAGGGTCTACCCTTGGATAACTAATTACCCATTTATTGATATTACTTTTGTTTGTTTGTGTGTGTGTGTGTGTGTTTTTGAAAATGCGAAAAATAACAGTCTAAAACAATAAAAAGAAAAAAACTGCAGAGCTTAATGAAAAAAATGGAAAACTCATGTAACTAGTGATAATCTTTTTGCAAGAATTTCTCGATTATCAATCCAAGCTCTCTGAGTTGCCAAAAGCCAAATCAAAGTTAAATGGGAGTATAAATTTGGAAAATATGAGAAGAAAAAGCCTATGTTTTGTTGCTTGAAATTTCCAAAATTGGTTATATGTGATTTTGCTTAATATTTTTTGCTTTGTTATTTGTGATTTTTGTTGAATGGCTTTTTGGTTGCCTGGAAAAATCTACAATGGACTAAATGCAATTTGAATGCATATATATTTTTGGTAGAAAACAAGATACTATTAAGAGCAAGATGACATGAAAAGAGGATGAGCAATCCTCTAAAGAAAGAAAAGCTTAAAGGACTGGAAGTTACACAGAAATGAAAACCAAAAGAAATCACCCAATCAAAGTTTTTCAACAGATTCCCAAGCCCTTTGCAAATCTGTCAAACTTATCCCTCGAAACAAAACATTAACTTAATCTTATCCCACACCAAGGCCATAAGCTGAAATTGCTGTTTAAAAATTCTAGCATTCTTTTCCCCAACTGTAGGCACCAGAAAACAACTAGTCTTCCAACTTCCTGAAGTGCTTTTTTCTTGTTATTTCCAAAAGCACAATATTTATTTGAAAATAATATGTACAAAGTATCTGGACAATCCCCATGCAAAGAAAAAAGCTTATTCCATAACTACAAAGCTATCTCAAATGCAGAAATAAGTGACAATAAGTTTCTGAACTTTTAGAGCAAATCAAACACATTTGGGGATAAATCTGTAATGTATCATTAGTGTTGGGCTTGTTCAAAATAGTAGTCCAAGCAAAGACTTTAACCTTGGTAGGAGCCTTTATCTTCCAAAAGGAATTAAGAATTGAGGGGTTCTGAACCAAAAAGATAAAGATTTACAAATAAACATACATGACAGTTCTTGAGACCAAACATGTCTATCCAGAGGATTACTTGAAAAATGGAAACAACTCAGAAAATTCAATAAAATCAACAACTCAGAGGTCTCTTTGTCATTAAGATTCTGGGTGAAATGAAAATTCTATGAAAAATTTGTGTCCTTTTTTTTTTTTTTGCATAAAAGTGGCTTCTGGTAGGAAGAATAAGGGTGTTATTAAGGAATTAGAAGTTGAAGATGGCATAATAATGAGCAAGAATCCATCGCCAAGGAGATCACTAACTTTTTCCTGTCTTCATATGAGGAAAACTGTCCATGTCTTCCTCATATTGAAGGTCTGGATTGACATACTTCATATTGTAATAAGGCTGTTTGGTTAGAAAGACCCTTTGAGGAAGGAGATTAAGAGGGTCATATGGAGTTTGAATAAATAGAGCACTAGGGTTAAGTCTTATCTAATTCAGGTGTTATCATTCGTAGAATTATCTAAATGAAAGAGGAAGTTATCTATTTTAGATAGGAAACTATTAGTAATTATCTATTCCTTATTAGACTTGGTATTAGAGTTTTATTTATTATTTATATCTTTCAGTATAAATAAAAGATCTTTGGCTGAGGTTTTACTCAAGCCATTCACCAATTCAAGTTGGTATCAGAGCCCTCACATTGAGGGATTCTGCTTCTGCTGCCATTTTCTTCTGTTCAGGTTATTTATATCTTCTTCTGCTGCCATCTTTTTCTCTGACCTACCTAGAGCACCACATCCCAAAACACCAAAAATCAAAAAGAGAGAGAGAGAGAGAGAGAGGAAACCTCGTCTCTGTTCTCTGTTCTGCTCTCCACCCAGAACAATCTCACTACGGGGGTAAATCTGGACCTAACTATGGTTAAAAGAACCTAAACTTTTCCATCACCTTCAATATCCAAAAGTAGAACATCAAGCACTATAATCAAAGAACCAAAACGCAGCAGGACTGCAGTACCCTTTGTCTTTGTGTACATGGAAGTGTCGCTGGTAGAGACTTCAGTTCAGTACGCTGTGACGAACTGCAGAAGACCGAGACAGCAGCAGCTCAGCTACAGCCCCAGCTTTGTCGTCTTCCAATCCAGCATATAATTCCATAGAGCCTCCAACTTGTAATCACAAGTTGGGATTTTCTGCCTTCTTTGTTTACCTTACAGAACCTATCTTTAAGCCCAAAAAAAAAAAAGCCTACAAGTAATCATCCAAATTGGTCCAAAGAATACCAGGAGTTTCTTCAGTTCAAGGCATTCAAACAAGCTCAACCATCCACAACTACCACTGTTCAAATGGGTAGTTCTATTGTATGTCTTTCACATCCTAATTTTCTTGATCACTGGATACTTGACTCTGGAGCATCTGATCATATAGCTGGTAATCGATCTCTCTTCACTCATTTTTTTGCCACCTACCTCAACACATGCCATTACTTTAGCAGACGGTTCTACAACAATTTCCAAGGGAGTGGACCAAGCCAAGCCAACCTCCTCTATACCATTGACATCTGTCCTTTTGTACTTGATTGTCTTTTTAATTTAATTTCCATTAGTCAACTTATCCCGAACACTTAATTGTTTTGTTACCTTTTGTGCTGATTCCTTTTTCATACAGGATCGTGGTACAGGACAAACGATTGCAACAGGATATGAGTCACGTGGTGTATACCATCTCCAACCGACAACTTAAATGGTGTGTTCTGCATTGAGTCTCCCAAGTTGTTTCACCAACGTTCAGGTCATCTAAGTCTCTCCAAATTTCAAAACATTGAATCCCACTTTCTCTGAACTACAATCTTTAAATTGTGAATCGTGTCAGCTTGGAAAACATGTTTGTTCATCTTTTTCAAAAAGTGTCAATCATAGAACTGAGTCTCTCTTTACTATTATTCAATCTGATTTATGGGGTCCAAGTCGAGTTAGTTTCACATTGGGATTTTGTTACTTTATTACATTTATTGATAACCATTCTAGGTGTACTTGGTTATAATTGATGAAAGACCGTTTAGAACTATTTTCAATTTTTACTTCATTCTATTTTGAAATAAAAAATCAATTTGGTAAGTCTATTCAAATATTGCATTAGTGATAATGCAAGAGAATACTTTTCTACAAAGTTTTTTTCATTTTTGTCCTCTCGTGGCATCTTGCATCAATCTACTTGTCCCTATACCCCTCAACAAAATGGGGTTGCTGAGCATAAAAACAATCATCTTATAGAACAACATGTACACTATTGTTGCATTACAATATTCCTTTGCATTTTTGGAGTAATGCTATACTTATTGCATGTTTCCTAATTAATTGCATGCCATCTTCTATTTTGAATAATCAAGTGCCCAATTCTATCTTGTTCCCTAGTCAAACACTACATCCGGTTCCTCCTTGCGTATTTGGTTGTTTGTTTTATTCATGATCTTTCTCTTGGCCTTGATAAGTTATTTGCTAGAGTTGTCAAATGTATCTTTCTCGGATATTCTTGTTTGCAAAACGGTATAAATGTTATTCTCCAACCTTGAATTTTTATTTTGTGTCTGTTGATGTTACTTTCTTTGAAATGTCACCATACTTTGCTACATTTCTAGAGACATCCATAGTTTTTGAAGTTTTGCCTGTTCTTTCCTTTGCGACATCGAAGTCATCCATTATTAAACAACGTCCTCTTATTATATTCCAACATCGACCTTGTTCATCGCAAGCAGCCATTGCTGAAGAGGTCACTATTGCATAACCATCTGACTCATCTCCTGCTATAATGGCTCCATCGGCAATAGATCTTTCTACATCTTTTGATAATCTTGCCATTGCGCTTTGCAAAGGTAATCGTTCCACTCGTAATTCATATCCCCTTTATAACTTCTTGAGTTATCATTGTTTATCACCAGTTGACTATAGTTTTGTATCTGGCTTGTCTTCTGTTTCCATACTTAAGACAACTCAAGAGGCTCATTCTCATCCGTGTTGGTGTCAGGCCATGATTGATGAAATGATTGCGTTAAACTATAATACAACATGGGATGTTGTTCCTTTACCTCCAAGTAAAACAACTATAGGAAGTCGATGGGTTTACACAATAAAGGTTGGCCCCAGATGCAAAGTCGATCGTTTGAAGGCTTGTCTTGCAGTTGAAGGCTACACCCAGACTTTTGAAGTTGATTATACTAATACGTTATCTCCTATGGCTAAGATTGTTTCTGTGCATGCCAATTTATCTCTGTGGTTGACATCTGCAATTGGCCCCTTCATTAGCTAGATATCAAGAATGCCTTTCATCATGGTGATTTACAAGTGTATAAGGAGCAACCGCCTGGGTTTGTTGCTCAGGGGATTCTAGATTAGTTCGTTGCCTACACAAGTCTTTATCTGGATTGAAACAACCACCTTGGGCTTGGTTTGGACGATTTAGCCTAGTCGTTCAAGCATTTGAAATGATTCAGAGTAAAGCCGACCACTCAGTCTTGTATCAACACTCTTCATCTAATCTATTGATATTTTTAGTGGTGTATGTGGATGATATAGTCATCATTGGGAATGATGATGTTGGCATTGATCGGTTGAAGCAACATCTATTTCAATATTTCCAGACAAAAGATTTGGATAAGTTGCGGTATTTTCTTAGGATTAAGGTAGAAAAATCAAAAGATTAGATTGCTATTTGTCAAAGTAAGTATGCCTTAGACATCTTAGAGGAGATAGGGATGATAAATTGTAAACCTATAGATTCTTCGATGGATCCTAATGTTAAGCTTCTAGCAGACCAAGGGGAGTTGTTCTCAAACCCCAGAAGATGTCGTAGACTAGTTGGAAAATTGAACCACCTCGCAGTTACTAAACATGACGTTTCCTTTGTGGTTAGTTTTGCTAGTTGTAGTTTGTGGGAAAAATTGTTGTTATTGATTGAAAGTAATAGAGTATATATACAGAAATTAGTTAACAGAAATCCCATATATT
>JANHAO010014401.1:0-15335 GCA_026873985.1 Saraca asoca
TAATACCTCTAAGGAATTGTTCCGGTGCAAGATGAGTGAGGGCACTTCGGTTCATTCCCATGTCTTGCACATGATCGGGTTGATTAAAAAATTGACCAGTTTAGGGTTTGAGATGAACCAGAAGTTGTGTATTGATCTCATTCTGCAGTCTCTACCTGATAGTTTCTCCCAGTTCGTGTTGAATTTTCACATGAACAAAATTTATATACAACGTATGGGCACAAACATGTATTAAATACTTGAGTACAAAATTATGTTATTAACAATGGTAGTACATTAGACCAATTCAACTATTATTTTAATACCATAAGGAGGACATGACTATACAATAAGTCTCCACCCCCTTTTTAAAACAAAAAGAAAAAGAAAAGAAAAGAATTTTTTTTTTGTAGCAATATATTCAAAAAATCTATTTAAAATTTGAGACAAACAAAACAAATTCACATAAATAGATATCGCTAAAAATTATAATAGATTCCAAATATTTGTCTCATACAAAAGTGGAGTATATTCACTAAAAAGGGCACCAATTTTATTTTTAGAGTTATACATTATCCATATTTTAAGGTTCTCACAATTATATTAAATAATGTCACAATAAATAATTCATAATTCATAAAACATATAAGATTTTCTCAAAATCACATTTAATGGATTATTACAAAATATCCATTAAAATATTTGTCAAGTTTAACAAAATAACCAATAGAAATAAATTCAATAAAATTTAAATATTATTAAATGTGTCAAAAATGAAGGATATTTAACAAAAATTAATTCTTTTATATTTTGTGAAACTTGAGTGAAAATTTTTTTTTCGAAAAACTTAATATTACCATCATAAAATAATTAAAAATGTAACTCAATGTGACATTAGCTTCTCACACAATTTTTCAAAATAGTAGTTATCATACACAAGCATTCATTACAATTGGTCTCACAATAGATAGATACATAATCATAAGAAATATTTAACAATAAACAAATTATGATGGCCCTAATCAATTCTAGATACTCTTAATTCTCATAATTAGTTCCACAATAATAATGACATAATAAAATTGCATAGATAGAAAATATACCACAACATATTATTTTACAAGAAATGTTAATCACACATATAATTATATTATTCATGCTAATTAATTCCTCATAAAATATTCAATTTTTCATAGTAAAATAGTGTTACACTCCTAAATTTAACACCGATAGTGAAAAGATTGACAATGAAAAGACCGTTAGTTACTAACAAAAAAAATACATCAAAAAATCCATCAAAAAACTTGTTAGAAATCTGTCATGCGTTTATTTCTATCGAAAAATGGGCACAAATTTTTAAAAATTTTGCTTGCTGTTTTTGACGAATTTTCCAACAAAAATAATTGTAAAATGGATTTCTGACGGAAAAATCCGTTAGAAATTTGAAAAACATTTTAAACATCAGGCACACCTTTTTGTCTCTCATTTGCATTTTCCTTCTACTTCTTGTGTCATATCAGAGCTCTTTCTTGTTTTCATGGCTTGATTCTTATGTTTTGAAAGTATTTTTCACAAATCTAAACTAATTAAATTCTTTTAACTGTTTTACTTTACTTTTGTATTGATTATTTAACTATTATTTATTTTTTGTGTTAATTGGTTTATCTTATTTTTCTTTCTATATTTTTGGACTTTAGGTTCGATAGTAGTTTTTTTGTGACTTATCTTGCTTATACATAGAGGTTAGTATATATTTTAAATTATTAGTTAATTAATTATTCATAATTTTTAATGTTATAGGAGTTAATTTTTAATTATTAGTTGTATGTCTTGCAAGTTTGAATTAAGATTGACTAATTATAATTAGTGAATTATATTTAGGAATTATATACATTGTTAATCAGATTCTATATGATTAAATAGTTAAATGACATAGTTAATAGTGCTATTGAAATTACTTTAGCAATTATATATATTTTTAGTTAACGCATATTTTTTTTAGAAATTATATATATATATTTTAATTTTGTTAATTTTTGAAATTAATAAATATATTGTAGATATAATTATTAATTCACTAAATAGATTTGGTTATTATTTATAATGGAACTATTTACAGAATATGAAAATTCCATAAGTAGTTTCTCCTATAGATTTCCATAAATATATAGTGATTTTCTCCTATTTCAATTAAGTTTGATAAATAGAATATAGAAATTTTGAAACACCGTAGGTGTATGTATAATAGACTTCTTTCAGGACATAATGGATATAAGATGAACTTTTTTAATTGTGTGAAAGAATTTATCGATTTTGTAAATACTTAACCAATTTATATATATATGATGGTCAGATATGGTATCTATGCTCTAAACATAAATATACAAAATTTTTACCTCTTAATAAAGTTAAGGTTGATTTGTATAAATTTGGATTTAAATATGATTACTAATAGTGGACTGATCATGGTGAGGATAAACTTAACAAAAAATAAAGTAAAATCTTCTAAAAGTGTGGCACCAGATTTGCATGACGCAAGTAATATATATGAGAACATAATGTTAGATAATAGTTGACCATATGTTGCAACTCACTTTAAATGCAATGTAGAAGAGCCTATAAATAGAGATGCCCAGAAATTTTATGAAATGTTAGAAGTTGTAAATCAGTCATCATGGACAAGTTATACTAACTATTCAGAGTTGTCATTAGCAGTAAAGATGTTTAACATAAAATTTGACTTCAACTTACTACAGAATTCTTTTAATCAGATTATGAAACTTATGACCAAAACATACCCACCTGGTAACGTTCTTCATCCTAACTTTTAAGAAATGAGGAAGTCAGTAAAGTTAGGATGGGGGCATTATAACATAGACTATTGTATAAAAAGGTGCACGTTATTCTATAAAGAGGCTAGATTTGATGGGGAATGTAGAATTTGTGGTTCACCTCGATATAAGGAATGGAGGATAAGCTGAAATAGCAAAAAAGTTCTATTCAAGAGAATGTATTATCTTCCCTGAATTCCCAAGTTGCAAAGGTTGTATGCTTAAATGAAGTTGGCTCCTTATATGAGATGGCATCATAAGAATCGAAGAGAGATAAGTGCTCTGTGTCATCTTTCAGATCGAGAAGCTTAGAAATAATTTGACTAAAAATAGCTAGAGTTTGCATCTAATCCTCTAAAAGTAAGACTTGTGTTATGCTTTAATAGGTTCATTCCATTTAGTCATAATGCCGCACTGTATTCATGTTGACCAGTAATAGTCACTCTTTACAATTTGCTCCCGATATATGTATGACAACTCCATATATGTTCTTGACCTTAATCATCCCAGGTCCAGAAAATCCAAAAAGTAAAATTGATATATTCATGTAACCATTGATAGATGAGTTACTCACTTTGTGGAATGATAATGTTCCAATGTATAACATTTAAATTAAGCAAAACTTTCAAATGAAGGCTACATTGATGTGGACCATTAATGTATTTCCTGCATACAGGATTCTATCTGGTAGGTAAACGGCTAGAAAATTAATGTACTTGATATGTATGGAATCCATAAAAGCATTCACCTTAAAGCATGAGAAGAAACAATCATGGTTTGATTATCAATGGGTATAAGTTCTACACATACCAGTGGAATAAAGGGAAAAAAATTAACAATGGAGTATGTATGAAAGGTGCATGAAATGTCACAACAAGGGAAGATGGCTTTTGTGGCATTCTTAAAGAGATTGTATAGCTTGAGTATCCAGGATTGTCGATCAAAAGGGATGATACTTTTCCACTATAAGTGGTTTAACCCTATGTTAGGCCATGATAGGAGATTACAACCCCAATATGACATAGTTAAAATTAAACATACAAGATGATATGCCAATTATGATCCCTTTATCATTACACAACAAGCAACACAAGTGTATCATATACCATACCTATAAACAAAGAGAGATAAGCAAGGTTGATGGGTTGTTATAAAGATCAAGCCTCATGGAATGATCGAGGATAATCATATAATAGAATATGCTTACTAGGATAATCGTATGTCATATGCACCTTAGTTGATTCCAATAGATAATTAAATTGTTAGCTTACATGATGAAGATTATGGATACGAGGAGGTGGATGAGTTAATAGATGTAGAATAAGACGGTGATGTCAACAAAGACGAAGAGCATGTCACATGCTATGCTACACCAACCCATGCTCACTATGACTAAGATGGAGTAATAGATGTAAGAGATTTTTGCTCAGAGGGAGCACTTTATGACTCAGCAACAACAATAGAGTCAAACATTGTCGTCTCCTCCTCCACCTTATCCTCATTCATACTATCACCAGCCCTTTCTTACTACAAGCTATCTTTTCTCTAATTTTTGAAATAAAATCTCATAGTCCATCCTTTATTTTATGGATAATATAAACAAATCATCACAAAAATAATATATAGCCATATGATGTGTTTGATAGGCTTTGTTACCACTATTAAAATTATTTCACAAAATATATTAAGGCATCAGAATAATATATCTAATCACATTTTATAGCATGTGCGTGTGTGTATAAACAATTATCAATACGATTAGGAGTGTAATTGAGTATTATACTTGAATTAGTTAGACTTATTATGGATCACCTGAAAGAAAGAAACAAAGAGAAAGAGATAAAAGATAGAAAAAGAAGGTACACAAATCTTATCTCCTCAATTATCGCAAATCCTTGTATTTAAATGGGGCTACCATAGGAACATACAGGGTAAGACTTCAAACCTCTCCTTAGTGGACAAACTAGGTCAACCACTAAAAAAATGTGTGATTTCTGATAGAAATTGCTATTGGAAATGCCGATTTTTGATAAAAAATGGTCGTCATTAAAATCATCATTGAAAATTTTTTCTATTACAAATTAATTTTTTAAGAATTTTTCTAATTTATTTTGAGAGGATGATTTTTTCATAGGATTTTTTCCCTTTTATCTATCGAAATATTTGTTAAAAATCTATCAAAGATTATATCAGAAATTCTGTCCTAAAAGTCATCAGAAATCCATCAAAACAAATATTTTTTTTAAATTTAATTAATATAATTTTTGAAATTCTATTTTAAAATTTTTATTAAAATAATTTTTTAAAAAAATTGAATCAATAATAAATAATTAATTTTAATATTTTTCGATTCTAGTTTCTAAAAATTAATATTTAATTTATAATAAAAAATTAAAATACAACGCACATGAATAGTAATGAGTATATAAAATTAGTAAAATAATTCATAAATTATATTATTCAAATAAAAACATAAAAATATAATTACAACCCAATATTAGAAAAAAAAACTAATCATTAGTCTCTTAATCCTGGGTAGCATCCTTCTTCTGCTACTACTATGGGCTAGTGGGCTATTCAGTAATCTAGCTAATGGTGGTTGAACTGACTATAACGGTGGCTATAATGGCAGCTGATACATTTAAATAGGAGGTGACTGGTAGTAAGAAGGGGTTAATTGTAGCCATATGGATGACGATGAGGTGGAGAGAAGGAGGCGGATGTTGGCTTTACTGTTGTTACTAAGTCTACAAAATGTGCTCAATCTAAGTGAAAATAACTTGTATCTGCTATTACATCTTATCAACAGTGCACATGAGTTGCTCCAACACCACATGTGACATGTTTTTGGTGTGGATGCAGTGGTCGGTGCAACCATTCCTATGGTGGCCTTAGATCCAACCCATAAACCTGTCCCTTCTTAGTCCCACCCACTGTGTCCACCTATAAATCATGATTAGAGGACTCCATTATATCATAAGCTATGTCCCAAGAGCCTTCAAGACCTCTCTGTGCCTATATCTGTACCAAGTCTTCTTTTTCTTTTATTGAAATTGTCCTATAAATTAAAAACAATTAATTATTTCATATTATGAATGTAATATTTTTAGTACCAAACATACAATACATTAATAACAAAAATGCAAGCAAGAAAAGCTGCTCACATAGGATTGTGCCACTTAAGGTGAGATCCATTAGATGTTACTCTGGATGTAGGTACAGCCAAACAAGCTATCCATGAGTAATTCAACCCTAATCTTAGCTATTTGCATAAATGAAAATTTTCTTGGACAATATAGATTGTGGTATGAATGTAACTATAACAATATAAATGACATAAATAACAGTAAGTTAAAATAGTGTTACCATGCATAGTGATGCTCTGCTATGGGGATAGATCTACCAACGTGCAGGGAAGAACCCTGTCTAGCTGCATCTAATGCCATGTTCCTCTTATTCTGGTTGGATTTGAACTTGAATTTAGGATCCTCCCAAAACTTAAGATGGCCTTCCCACTCCTCATCTCCAATCCAGTCAGGTTGAGTGGGCCTCTTCTTCCGCACTGTATCCATCATATTCTTCATTTTGTGGGAACCCTTGTGGCTGAAGTTCTTCCATATGTACTTCTTGTAAAAGGGTTCCATTTGCAATATTTATATAATTGAAAAACAAGGAAAGCATCAAATAGTTAGAGAACAATTTAAAAAAAGAAATTTATTGACATCAAAATCCGATCAACTAATAAGTTCAGAAACCACAAACTATAATTCGAGAATGTAAAGAGAGAGAGAGAGAGAGATGGAAAGAATGAATAGGGGGACATCAGAAGTTTTTAATGTAGTTTGGCTAAAGTCTAGTAACCCTTACGTCCACAATTATTTTATTTTCTCTATATAATTTTGGCAGAGTTTTTGTATCTGTTAGGTTTTTTATCTCTATATTTTTGTAGAGTTACAGGTTCTTTCTATTTTTTTGAGTATCTATTTCTCTCTGGGGATCCTCTATGTCTAAAAGATGGGTTCTCCTCATTTATAGTGATTTCAACCCCTATTTATAGTTATAGGGGTGTACAATCTTAGTGTTGTTCAAAAAGGGAAAGAATAATAAATTAATTGCAAGTTTATTTCTACAAGTTGGTCCCTCCTCGAGTTTAACCACAGGGAGCATGCTTCGTCTTGTGGGCTATACCTCATAATTAATGATCTAAGGTTGTTACTGAGCCTAATTGACCAGCGACCTGAGTTTGCATTTGACAAGCTCATGCCTTGCCCCCAGTGACCTCAATCTTGGTTGAACTAAGCTCTTATCAATTGGTCTTGTCCATTGGGCTTTTACCAGTCCGTTTGTATAGTTACAAAAATACCCACAACATTAGCCCCCAGCTTTTAGTGCATTCTATGTATTGGGAGCTATACTTTGCTAGTAAAAGCTTGCAACTGCAATCTACAACACCATCGTTCAGACTTTTATCCTATCGCTTTATTTGCACTAACCTAGATCATTGTTATTGCATTTAATGTGTATTTTTCCATAGCCGTCAACATGACAGCCTTATTATTTGCTAGACCTTTAGATCGAGGGTAGTTGATTAGTCTCTAGATCTATCGGTGAGGCCAAATGACTTATATAAGATGAGAAAAACCCTTTTTCTGCATTCTAGGGTTCAGTGACTTGATGGGCTTATTGGTCAAGCCCCCTATATTTTTAATCATCCGACTCTTAGGTATGGCAATATAGGACGTGTATGACCTACTACATAGGAAGTTCCTATGGACAATTCCTCTCTAAGGATCCTAGGAAGTTTTGTATAAATCTTGGATTATTTCCTCATAGTGATGCTGATGAGTTCAATTCTTTCACCTTGGCTCTTTTACTTCATTGCAAGGTGACTTAACTATTTAATTTCTCAAAGCACACTGGAGGCAAATAAGCTGAGGGGCAACCTTTTATCTCAGGAAAATATGAAGAAGCTTGGAAGTAGCTTGACTGAAGACCAAATGATGGATAACTTGCTTGCCTCATATGTTGATCCCCTAGCTCACCGGGGTTTAGCTTCTAAAAACCTAGCCTTCCTCTTAGGACATGATAGCTGTAGGCTTATTTTTGAATCTTCCTATGTACATTTACCTCGTTAAATGAAGTTTGTAATCAACTTTATATAATATTCCTGCTTGGTTCTTTGCAATTCTCATAGTTGAATGCTCAATAGGATGTATATGGTACTAGCAAATCATGATTTAACAAACATTAGTTAAGTAGGATATTTAGTAGGTCGCAAATGATAACTTAATATGTAAATAGACCTAAGTTAACAAATCATGACTAAAGGACATAAGCCAAGTTGAGTGTCCAATAGGTAGCATGGATGCACCTCAGCTAGCATGATTGAGTGCCCAGGTAGGTCGCATGAAAGCTGCACCTCCGTTAGCACGAATAAAGTGCCTAGGTAGGTCACATAAAAGCTATACCCTAGCTAGCACACCATGACAATGTATATTCATCAAGCTGACCATGACAATGTATATTCGTCAAGCAAGACAATGTATATTTGTCAGCCTAACCATGACAATGTATATTCGTCAAGCAGGACAACATATATTCATCAAGCTAACCATAACAATGTATATTCGTCAAGCAGGACAACATATATTCATCAAGCTAACCATGACAATGTATATTCGTCAAGCAGGACAACATATATTCATCAAACTAACCATGACAATGTATATTCATCTGTAGGATAATGTATATTTGTCAGGTCAAATGCTAGGTAAGTTGCTCATCAATTTGCAAATTGTGACTTAATTAGGATTAAAATCAAGACGAATGCTTAGTAAGCCATAAATAATGATTGTTAGGTTGAATTGAATGGGCTTCAGTTAGCACAGTATGACTTCATCACATTGAAAATAGCTTACTTCTTGTATAACACTTTGCTAAAAATTTATTAGCAAATATAGATATAAGAATTCAAGGAAATAAGATTACAAGATTAGAAGGGTAAGCTAACATTTATTAAAAATATGGATGTCAATGTTCAACATTCCAAGCTTATGGAAGGTTGCTCATTTTGGGCCTTCTTTATGGCCTGATTGTCTGAGCCATTCTTCTGACTCTCTTTACCATTGCTCTTGTTCTTATTCTGGTCAGAGCCATTTGCCTCATCCTTCTCATTGTACTTCTTTAGCCCAAAGGTCTTTTCCCCTTGACTTCTTTGGTAGTTTGCTCATAAAACTCATCTAGGTCCTTCATTGGAGACTCATATATGCTTTTGTACAGCTTTCGCTAAGATCACTATTAGGATAATTTCATCTGGGGGATTCTCTACATTATTGACTTTGCATCTAAACTTGGCAATGTAGTCTTTTAGTGATTTATTCTTCCACTAGAAGACTATTGCAAGGTGGTAGGATGGTGCAAGCTACTTTCTCAGTACTTTGTATTAGTTGATAAATCTCCTTTGGCACTCTTCTCAATTGTTAATGTTGCAAGTTGGAAGACTTCTAAACCATGTTCAAGGTAGGTCTCCTAGAGTTATTGGGAAGACACAACACTTAACCAGAGAGTTAGTTGTTTGTAGATTCATCTGTATATTGAATGTATCTAGGTGGTCGTATGGATTTACATCCCCATTGTATTATAGTATTGTATGGATTTTAAATTTGTGAGGGAAAGGCTCCATCTTGATCTCTTTGGTAAACAATGTCCTTTCTTTATAGCGATCTTGACTGTCTTGAGCCTGAGGGTGTTCTTCTAACTACTTTACCCTCTGAAGTAGCTCTTCTACCACCAGGTTTTGTGTCTTGGATCTTTGGCCAGAAGTTTATTGGCTTATTTTACCTTCCTGGTCATGGGAGTGACAATCTGAGGCTTTATGCCTTTTCTACTCCTGACTTGACAAACATCAATTTGATATGCATTCATGATTAGTCCTATTCAGGCCTTCAAATTGACATGAACCTTTATGTCACTGATTATCAAGATGCTCGCAAGTTTGGCAATTCTCTGATCTTGTTTGCTAGTTGGAGAAGCGAGCTAAATCAACACATTGAAGGACTCCTCTAGGTGTAGCGACCTCAACCTACTTTTGTGTGCCTAGGGCTTGTGCTCGTGTTAGCACTCTAACCACCTCAGCCAATTCTTTCACCATGTTCTTAAGCCCTGTTGACGTTGGTGCCACGTTTGCACTTCATCAGTCCCAAGAACAATAATAGCAGGCTGGCAATGAGCCATTAAGGGTAAGCCAGTGGCAATACTCATAGTAGGGATGACGGAAGTGCCTGCCGCAAGAAGAATTGGTTCCCACTATTGTTCTATATGTCCTTCGAGTTGGTCAATTAGAGCTTCTAAACTCCTAGTGGTACTTCCTCTAGCCATCGCAATTAATTGAAAATTTGACCAGAATATAGTTTATGGCCCTCTTTCTAGTATCAAAATGTTGATGGTAAAATCCAGTCAACCAATAAGCTCAAAAACCCCAAACTATAATTTAAGAGTGTAAAAAGAGAGAGAGAGAGAGGAAGAATAGGGGGACACCAAAAGTTTTTAACGTAGTTCGAATAAAGTCCAGCAACCCTTACGTTTATGATTATTTTATTTTATCTATATAATTTTGGCAGAGTTTTTGTATCTGTTTGGTATTTGATCTCTATATTTTTGCAGAGTTACAGGTTCTCTATATTTTTTCAGAGTATTTATTTCTCTCTAGGGATCCTCTTTGTCTAAAAGATGGGTTCTCCTCATTTACAATTATTTCAACCCCTATTTATAGTTATGGGGGTGTACAATCTTAATGTTATTCAAAAAGGGAAAAAATAATAAATTAATTACAAGTTGATTTCTGTAAGTTGGTCCCTCCTCGGGTTTAACCATTGCAAGCGTGCTCCGTCCTATGGGCTATACCTCATCACTAATGATCTAAGGTCACTACTGAGCCTAGTTGACCAGTAACATGAGTTTGCATTTGATAAGCTCGTGCCTTGCCCCAGCGACCTTGATCCTAGTTAAGTTAGGCCCTTATCAGCAGGTCTTGTCCATTAGGCTTTTACCAATCCATTTGTATGGTTTCAAAAATACCTACAACAAAATTTAAATTATAAACAAAGTATGATACTTCAAACTCCGCATATAGAATCTTGTGGGTAAGCTCTAGAATACTCTTTCACTTAGGCCATGCACCCTTATACTTATAAAGATTTTATGTATGGTGCCTACTGGTTCATGGGTCGGGTAGAACCTAAACAAATAAAAATAAACATAGTTAAGATATTGTTGACAGTGGATTTTGGTTCTGGGCCAAACTCCAATCAATGGAGGATTCTTTTAGGATCTCAAGCTGTAATCTGGTTGCAAATATGGTAAAAGAATGAAGAAAGTGAGAGGAAGGGGAAGAGTAATAGAAAACATAGAACTTTTAATGTGGTTCAACCAAATCTGGACAGAATTGGACCCTACGTCCATGGTAATGTATTAGTCTGAAAGTATTTTTATAGATTTTCAGTATAATTGCCTCAGTCCTCCTTAACGTTCATCTCCTTCCTTATATTTATAGAGGAGAGGAGGTTATGAATATAATTTTATATGTAGTAAATCTATTACATCAAATATTTAATATACAAGATAGGATAGACAGACTAAAATGCTACAAGTCGGCTTCTACAAATTACCTTCTGTAGGTGGGTCCCATATGTCTACTAGGTAGTTTATATGCTGGTATCCTGCTTAACGAGCTCCCAAGTTACTGGTCACACCTCGCAGGCTAGATCCTTCGGTCTAGGGGAGTTGCTGTCTTTTGAAGTAGTGATGTTGAGCTCATTCTTGCTGGGTCGAGCTTGAGCTGAGGAGATCACTAGTAGTGCGAGTTGAGACTTAGCGCTCTGAGTGTCCTATGAACTGAATTCTTACCACACTTGAGCCACTTGCCAGCCTATTGTGGATATTTTGGATTTCATCTATAACATAAGCCCCTTAACTCTCAGCTTGCTTCGTTGGCTAGGAGTTGAAACTTTTTCGGAGGTCATTCACTTCGCAGGATTCAGCTCAGTCAAAGTCTCTTCCAAATCTATCGTTTCGTCTATTCTAGGCCGTACTTCCCATAGTACGTGCCACACGATCATTGGTGAGTCATCCTTCGTTCTTTTCCAAAGCAATAAATGAAAGTAATTGGGGAGATTCATTCGAACCTTTTGGTGAGACTAAGCCTGGCTTTATTTAAGGTAGAAGAAATCTCTTTTGCTTCTTCACTGAACAAACCATGAATATCCCAGACAAGCCTCCCTTATTTCTGGTGTTCCATGTTTCTGCCATGGTGTGTATGGCCTGCTGCATAAGAAGTTTCAAAGCCACAACTTTTCCAATAATATGGAGGGATCTCATACAGATCTCAGATTATGTCCTCTCAACTTTCTCGTGAGGTTTTTGCCTTGTCAGGTAGATTCCTGCTGCTTCTTGAGTTGTTCTCTTTGTGAATTAGAAGAAGAGCTACTGGCTAGGAAAATAAGGAGTAGCTGTGCTCGTTCCTTCTCTGTTTGACAAGAGTCATGTTGAGGAAGAGCTTGTTGTTGAGGGAGGCACTGGAAGAAAAAATTTGACAATTTAGGCAAGCTCGTGAGCTCTGGTTAGCAAGGGTTCGCCTCTTGGTGGATGTCCCTCAAATTAATGGGAGTTTTCCTCTTATGCAGCAATCTTTCTTCTAGAAGAAACTATCTATAGCCTTCCTCCGACTTGTATCTTGGCTTTTTTTATTTGTATTCTGAGTTTTCTGATATAATTTTACCTCGTTAAGGCTTTTTAATGAATAAAACCTCCTTTGCGATTTCTGTGTGCTGTTCTTAGCTTTCTGCATTCCATAGATAATAATGCAAACTTTTGTAGTTCATGATGAAATACCCAAACAGCCAATTGGCCAAACTCCTTTACGAGCAATAAACACGAGCAAAGCATCTCATAAATAAGTATTGTATAAGCAAATCACATAAGGATTGTACATAATCAGAAAGTCACATAAGAGTTATGAACATTTGGTCACATGTGAGCTGTGAATCATAGCAATCTTGTTGCCTTAGGTAAATAATCAAGTCAATTCTTTATGCTTCAATGAGCACATAGCTACGCTAGTGTTAAGTGTTTAAAAATGCCTCTGCACCTCAATGAGCACGCAGCTATGCTGGCAATGTGAGTTTCTTTTTAACGTCTCCATGCCTCAGTGAGCACGCAGCTATGCTAGCAATATGAGTTTGTTTTTAGTTTCTCCACACCTCAGCAAGCCCAGAGCTTAATTGGCAATGTGAGTTTGTTTTTACCGTCTCCATGCCTCAGCGGGCCCGCAGCTTAACTAGAAATTGTTCCAGGATGAGCCCTGGCACCTCAGTAAGCATGCAGCTATGCTGGCAATTGTTTTGGGATGAGCCCTGATGCCTCAATGAGCAAGCAGCTACGCTAGTAATTGTTCTGGGATGAGCCCCAACGCCTCAGTGAGCATACAGCTATGTTAGCAATTTCATCAATTCATCTCCAGAATGAGCTCCAGGGGGCCCTAAACGGACCAAAGGCCACGGTTAGCACAAAACCACTTGAGATTCTGAAAAAGTTAACCACATGCAAACTGTGAGGATTGCAAACACTTGATAGTGAGAAATAGGTCAAAGAAAGATAGAGACAAGAACACTAAGTCAATAAGCAAATAGCTATCAATAGGGACAAAGGAAAGTATTTACATTAACACTTGAATTTAAGATACAATGTCAATGTGTAATTTTGACCAAGCCCCTTGGCTCTTAGGCACCATCATGCTGGGGAGGTTAGGATCGATGCCCTGCAGGCTGTACCACATACTCCTTTAGACAGCCCTTTCTGATCAGGTCTTCAATTACGTCCCTTAGCTCTTGACAATCGAGGTCCCATGTTTGACCTCATTATGATAGGCATAGAACTCCTACTTATTTCTCTACTTGTAGGGGATCTGTATGGGAGTAGGTCTCCCAAAGTCTTCTCTGTCCCTTTCTGTCTGGAAGATCCTATCTTGGGAGTCTGATAGGTTGTTGTATTTCTCTTGGTGATCTGAATGTTGAGGCTAGTCACCTTTGGGCCTTTTAAACTTCCTTGTAGCTTGTTCAAAGTGATCACCCTGGCCCCACATTGCCCTTCTTCTTATTGTGGGAGGAGCCAACTTTCTCATTCTTCTTATCAGACTTTCCCAAGCAAAAAGCCTCTTCCCACTTAACTTACTTAGTAACTTGTTCATAAAACTTGGTAAGATCCTTTATCAGGGATTTGTACAGGCTTTTGTATAGCTTTCCATTTTTGCGGAGTCCTATGGAGATCATCGCCAGAATGGTTTCTTCAGATGGATTCTCCACTAAGTTGGCTTCTAGCCTAAACCTGGCAATGTAATCCTTCAGCGACTCATGCTTACACTGAAAGATCATGGCAAGATGGTATTGGGCACAAGCTGTCTCTTCAGCGTTCGGTACTGGCTGATGAACTTCTGTTGGCAATCTTCCTAACTGTGAGTTAGGAGGCTGAACCAGGCTCGAGGTACACCTCCCAGTGTAGCTGGGAAAACTTATCATTTGACTAGAGGGTTGGTCATTTGCAAGTCTATCTAAACATTGAACATGTCTAGATGGTTGTATGGATCTAAGTTCCCATTATATAGCAAAATCGCAGGTACCTTGAGCTTAGGGGGAAGGGTCCGAGCCTCAATTTCCTTGGAGAGCAACGACCTTTCTTCATAGCGAGCTCGATCACTCGAAGTTTGAAGGTATTCCTCTAGCCTGATCATTTTTTAAAATAACTCTTCAACCATCAGGACTCGCACCCTAGATTGCTAGTTGGAAGAGTACCAAAGTCTTTGGTCCTCGTGGTCGTGAGAGCTACAACCTAGAGTTTGCTCTCACGAGCAGCAAGCTCGAGAATTTTCCTAATTGATGTTGCTCGAACGTCCAACTTGCTGCTACTGGTGAACATTCATGGCTACTACGGCTTCAGCTTGTCTTTACACACCTTGCACTAGCGTCGTGACTATTCTAGTTAATTCTCCCATCATATTTTCTAGTTTTTCCTGGCGTTGGAGCCAAATCTGCACTCTATTGGCACCATTGGCAACAGCAATAGGTTGAATAGAAATGGTTGGGGGCAAGCCAGCGATTGCATCAATGATAGGAGCAATGAAGGAGTTTGTCATTGATACATGACCTTTGGGGGGGTTAAGCAATGCATTTGAAGCTCTGGTGGCTCTTCCCTTGGCCATTATAGCAGAAAAACATACCAGAGAACAGATGAGTCCCACCGGGCGTGCCAAAATATTAATGGTGGATTTTGATTCTGGGAAAAACTCCAGTCACTGGAGGATTCTTTTTGGATCTCAAACTGGAATCTGGTTGCAAATGTAGTAAAGTGATAAATGGGAAAAAGGGCATAAAAATAAGATAGTTTTGATACATTTTGTTGATAATATTTTATGTTTTCTTAGTGTCTTTACTTTGATTTCATGTTTTGTCCTCGATACTGCTCTTAGTTTGTATT
>JANHAO010014402.1:0-15386 GCA_026873985.1 Saraca asoca
ACGTTCCGATGGAATATTCCAATGGATTTTACAACGGATAGACTATTCCGTTGGAATATTTCCTTTTTGCGTTCAATTATTACAACGGACTCTTATTCCGTTGAAAAGTCCGTGGCAGTATTCCAACGGAACTTATTCCGTTGGAAAATCTGTTGGAATATTTCAACGGAGTTGGTCTGTTAGAATATTCCGTTGGAATACCGGCATTTCCTTGTAGTGTTCTAATGTTAGTAAAAACACTAATTATGATTTGTTCAAGAGTAAGTATCTATATAAATTAATATTAAATAATAAAAAAAATAAAATTAAAGTGATTATTTTATATTCATTACTTTTGATTTAAAGTCATGTGCTAGATTTGTAATCAGGGAAATACATAAGTATTAAATGATGTCACATTAAAATTTGAACTTTCATATTATAAGTTTTGTAAATAATGAATAAAGGTAAATGAACAAAATGATATAATTAAATCAAAATAAATTTATCAAATATCAAATTGATAATAAAAAATAAATTAGAAAAACTTGCAATATTCTTAAAAAAAAAAAACACAGAATATCCTAGGCTTCTAAAACTGGTTCATTATTCTGCTATTAAAAGTGCAAGTGAATTCTTATCCCTCTCTAGCATTTGAGCCAACCAAAAATGTAAATTTACCAAAATCCCCACAAAATCAAACACATGCCATAGAGTGAAATTAGTCATGGTAAATGGTAATTAGCCAAACTTTAATACAGAGGTTTTCACAAATAAAATTAGTAATTGAAAATTCATGGAGCTGCCATCTGTCCACGTTGTAAAGCCTGCAAAGATTGACCAATAAACAGCGGCACAACTTGTAAAAGTAGGAAAAAACAAGCACATCAAAACAAGCGAAGCATGAAAATTCTGTCGTTTTATCAAACCTTGAAATAAGAAATGAGAAAAACAATGAAAATGAAAAAAAAAAAAGTTTAGAGAAGGACTTTTGCTGAGCTGGCTTAATGTTCTCTTTCACTTTTATCGTTGTTTGGGAATTCGCAAATGCTTTTATTTAAAGCGAAGAAGCTGGTAAAGGGCCTTAACGGCATGGTAGCTTTTGGCGTTTACTGCTTGGCATTCGCCGTTTGTTTGGGGCTTCCCTGCCTTCGTTGACATTCTTCATAATTTGACTCCGTTTATCCTCCGTTTCAGAACACGGCCGACAGATTGTCCTTTTTCTTTTTCTCTTTTCAGTATTAAATAATTATTTCTTATTTATTTTCTTTTCTTTGCCACTCTCAACAGGTGCATTAGGCCCCATTAGCTTCTTTGAATAATTGCAAGAGCAACATCAATTTTTTTTTATTTTTTACAAATTTTCATATAAATTATGTTGTCCTCTTGTAATTAAAACAGAATGCTAACACCTCCCTTAAAAATTCTCATTTAATATCATTTATTGATACTTATATGTAGATGATAGATTCTTTTATCCACCATGTACATTGTACACAATTTGTTTCAAAAGATTAAAGATAAATTATACCTATCTTTAATAGTATTTAATTTAATTATATTGATACTATTTTATTTTTAAAAAAATATATATTAATATTTATTTTTTCTTTCTTTATAATTAAATTTACACTCATCTTTTATGAAATTAAAATGATATAAATTTAATTATACTATACGAAGATGAGCATAATTTGCTCAAAAAATAAATATGCATTAAATCAAATATTCCATGAATAAATATAAATATTGTAAAAAAAAAAAAGCATTATATCAAGTTAGGGTAGCTATAGAATTTAAAATGTGTCAAGTCGGATTAGAACTAAAAATGCACATGGGGGGCTACCTGCTGCCATGGGGAGCGGCAGGAGGCTGGGAATATAGAATTGATGTGAATGTCTTATTATGTTGGGCACAGAATGAGGATTTGAAGTAGAAAGAAGTCAACCACATAGCTACAAATGCAGTGTCAATTGCACCACTCAATGGTTTGGTGCTAAGTTCACGGGCTTCCTATCCTCTGCAAACCAAATTAACCAATGGCCCTTTGGACACATTCCGCGATGTTTTGGACGTTCTATTCATCAAACTTTATCGCTTTCTTCTTTGTTTTTTAGGTTATTAGAATATATGAACGGGAAGTTTAAGGAAGAGCTTAACCTAAATAATTCTCTTTAAAGTTGTTTATCTATTGTGAAGTAATTATAAAAATATAAGTCAGCATTATAATTACTTGTTAAGCAACTGCATCTGAATATTAAAGTGGATCCAGTTATGAGATAAGTTATAAGATTAATTTAAAAAATTTGATAGAATTGCATCATTATAGAATAAAATTACTTGAGTTACTTACAGTAGTATAAAATAATGTAACAGTGTAGGATCCAGTAAAAAATTAATAAACAAAACTTAAACAACTCTTATAAGCTTTTTTCATTGCAGATAGTCTTACCTTCTCCGAAGCATTTCAACTTTTTCAAACAACTAACATTTTTTTCTAATCTAAGAAAAAACTAATTTATTAATCCATACAATCCGAAGCATTTCAACTTTTTCAAACAACTAACATTTTTTTTTAATCTAAGAAAAAACTAATTTATTAATCCATACAAAAAAAAAAAAAAGAAATACAGATATTTCGATGCTCGAATGAATCTAGAACAGAGGATGTGTTAGAATTATAATACAACCATTTCTGAATCTTTTCCTCACAACCGAAGCTTTTATGAATAACTTGTACTTGATACTTTTCATCTCTTCATACTCAAATCCTAGACCAATTCTTGAAATTCTCTATTTTTATATATCTACATCCTTATTGTATGATATGATGTTTATTTTATTTTATAGTTTAGTTTATGTTGCTAAATTTTCTAAGAATTTAGAGTGGTACTTATAAATTATTCAATTTTCAAAAATAATTACCAATAAAAATTGAATTTGTTATGATAAAAAAAGAGTTGAACTTTTTCTACTAAGCTAATATAAAAGATATTTCTTTCTCATGCCTGTTAACTGTTCAATTACCAACCATAAGTTAAGGCTAAATTATTCTTTACTTCTCAATAATATAAAATGCGAAGACTTGCAAGCATGATCAATCATGAAATCAAACGGTATTTTTTGTTTTTAAAGAATATCACATTGACACCTAATTTTATTTGTATTGTAATGATGAAAGTTCCCACCCGCTATTAATTTATTGAGTTTGCTCTTTTTCCTTTCTGCAAAGCAATCCTCCTCCATCTCCATCTATCCATAGTACTATAATGACATTACTCTTGTTCAATAATTGCCATATCCTCCTTACTCTCAACATTTCTATCTGACAAACAGTGCATCAACGCATAATACACCCACAAAAGAATATTTTCTAATGATATAATCCCCTTTTATACAAAACACTAGCCCAACCATCCACACCAGGTACCAATTCAAGAAACAACAACACTAGTTTCTACTTTCTAAATCTACACTCACTGAATATTCCAAGCTAATCCCTTCTCAATGATTCAATATATATATCATTTTCTTATTAATCAAAAAGAGATAAATATAAATTTCTTATGGATGCTATTGTAGATAAAAAGGATTCCATTTGGCTATAAAAAAGAAATTTATTTATTTTTTCAACATAACAAGAAAGAAAGCGAAGAAAATACAAATGTTGGGATTTAAAAAGGCTTAAAAAGTATCAGTCCCCTATGGAGTTGTGTACTCTGCTATGGTCCAGCAGAGGGCATTCATCTTCCACCATCCGCTGCGCCTCTTGTTCCCTTTTCTTTTAATGACAGCACCAACCATCTTCACCTACTTCCCTTTATTGCCTTTCTTGCATTGCCCGTATTCCACCCAACTAACTTGTGAATTTGTCCTTTCTCTTCCCCTTTATTTACTATCAAATCATTCACAAGATTTGCTCTCTTTGCTCAGTAAATTGTTTAGAACTAATCAACTTTGATTAGTTAAGTTGTAGCTTTCTCTTCACAAACTTCTGTCCTCTGTTAGGAGGAGAAACCTTAAATCCTCAGCAAAAATCCACTATTTACAGACCTAATCTTTGAATTGTCATATTTGTTCTCAGTAATAAATATCCACAACATATTCCATTTCATTTATTATGCCATGCATTAATGTAGCTCTAGTTCAAGCCCCCCTAAAGGTTAAGTTTTGTCATTTGGGGCCACCCTGAACAATATTATGACTTTCAAGTCCTCATTATGTGCTTTTTTCTTAATAATCTTCAGCCCCCATCACATGAGATAATCATGTAAGATGGTATTAATGAGTTTTCTTAATCTCCCAACTTCATTTTCAAAGGAAATTGGATAATAACTTAATATAGTTTTCATCATTTATATATTTTTTGGTCTTAATTTAGATTTTAATTCCCTGTTTTTTTTAGCTATCGATTTTCATGAAAAGAGTATTTGTGTAAAAGTTTTAATTCTCAGTATAAATATATTTTCTTTTAGAAAAAATGACAATCCCCAAATCTAAAGAAAATGAAGTAGTATGCAAGTCATTGTTGTTTAATTAGTTGGAAGTATTTTTTTTAATTACAAAAATGGTAAATCGTTCAAAGCACGTCATCATATTATTTTATTATAATACAAAAGAAAACTAACCTTCATTAAACAGTGAAGAATTCAAAAATAAAATTTATGAAAATCAAATTTTCATGATAAAAACGACAAAATCAAAATGTAGTTTGGGCGGTTCTCAAAGTTGGGTCTTTGCGTCACTAGCCAAACATGCCAGAATAGACATCCACGTCAAAAGTTTAACTGACACTGTCTACGTGTACGCCATGTAGGACTCACTCCTCCGCATGCGTCTGCCACGTGGTCATGATCTAATTAATTGCCTCCAGCGACCAACTTGGCCCCTTTTGCCGTTAATAAAAACTCCAAATTATTTCTGAGTGAGTTCTCTCAGACTTCAGAGAATTTGAGAAACAAACCAAGGAAAGGAGAGAGAAAGTGAGTGTGAGGAGAGAGAGAGAGAGAGAGAGAGAGAGAGAGGGGGAGAGAGGAAGAAGACGACGACGACTCAAGCTCTCAACCGAAACCCATTCCAATCTTTCGAAGAACTTCACTGTGACTCCCGCCGAGACCCGCAAGTTTCTCTCCGGTGCCGGTGGATTTTCCGGTGATTACTTCGAATGCTTCGATTCTGCATTTGGTGCTTTTTGGATCCGAACCTTCTCGAAGATTCTTCGTGCTGTTTTCCTTCTACTCTTTGCACTTGAAGCTTCGAAAGCCTCTACTCCTTCTGAAGTGATTTCTAGGTTACACTTTTCACTTCTGTAGAGTTTGAAGTCTAGTCGTTTTTGCAATTTTGGCTCTACAAAGTGTCTTCCTCTGCTAATGCGAGTGTATACTCGTGTTGTACAGTGTAATCTCTGACCCGTTGCGTTTTCTCGTCGTTTCAAATCTAGCCGTTGGTGAAAGCTGGTTTTTTGTTTTTTTGTTGCCTGGTGTTTTTCGTGTTGCTGCTTAACTTTAAAGCTGGCCTTTTCTCCTTTTCTTCTCCGAATTTAGAGTCTCTGAGTGTTGGAATAAGTACTCTTGGGTTCTCTTTTCTGGGTTGCTTAGCTTAATTTCACATGGGAGTGTGGTTTGTGAGAATGCGAGCATTGTTCAACATGAGAGCTCATCTTCACTGCTTGTTCGTGCTGCTTCTTCTAGCTGCTCCAGTGTTCCCAGCTTCTGTCAACCCGTCTCTCAACGACGACGTTCTAGGGTTGATTGTGTTCAAAGCTGATATAAAAGATCCGAAGGGAAAGCTGGCATCTTGGAATGAAGACGATGAAATTCCATGTAAATGGGTCGGTGTGAAATGCAGCCCTAGATCCAACAGAGTCATTGAGCTTAACCTCGATGGGTTTTTCCTTTCGGGTCGCATTGGTCGTGGCCTTCTTCAGTTGCAATTTCTCCGAAAGCTTTCTCTTTCAAACAACAACCTTACTGGAAGTATTAGTCCTAATATTGCTCGAATGGACAACCTTCGAGCGATCGACTTGAGTGAGAACAATCTCTCAGGAGAGGTACCCGAAGAACTTTTTCGACAATGTGGGTCTCTAAGAACAGTTTCATTGGCCAGGAACAATTTTTCTGGGAAGATTCCTTCTAGTTTGAGCTCATGTTCGGCTCTTACTTCCATTAACTTGTCGTCTAACCAGTTTTCCGGTTCTCTGCCTTCTGGGATTTGGACTTTGAGTGGATTAAGGTCTCTGGATTTGTCGGATAATTTGTTGAAAGATGAGATTCTAAAAGAAATTGAGGGAATGAAGAATTTACGAGAAATTAACTTGGCCAAAAACCAGTTTTCTGGGGAGGTCCCTGATGGCATTGGAAGTTGCTTGCTTCTGAGGTCTATTGATCTTAGCGAGAATTCTTTTTCTGGGAGCCTTCCAGAGGGTTTGCAAGAGCTAACATTGTGTGCTTCCTTAAGCCTAAGAGGAAATGCCTTTTCAGGTGAGATTCCTGATTGGATTGGAAAGATGAGAAACCTTGAGACACTGGACCTCTCGCTAAATAAATTTTCTGGTGACGTGCCAAGCTCTATAGGAAACCTTCAGTTGTTGAAGATGATGAATTTCTCTAGAAATGGTCTCACTGGTAATCTACCAGATTCTCTGGCAAATTGCACAAAACTTACAGCCTTGGATGTTAGCAAGAATTCAATGTCAGGTGATCTTCCATCATGGATTTTCAAGTTAGATTTACAGAAGGTATTGGTTTCTGAAAGTAAACTGAGTGAAACCACCAAAAGCCCTTTAAATTCCTTGGTGGAAGTGGCTGTTCAAAGTCTTCAACTTTTGGATTTATCTGGGAATTCATTTTCTGGTGAAATCACTTCTGCAATTGCTGTTTTAAGCAGCTTGCAGTTCTTGGATTTATCAAAGAACTCTTTGAGTGGTCCTATACCTGCTGCTATTGGAGAATTGAAGTCGTTGCACAGTCTTGATTTGAGTGAGAATCAGCTCAATGGGAGCATACCATTGGAGATAGGAGGAGCAGTTGCTTTGAATGAACTGAGATTGGAAAAGAACTTCCTTGCAGGGAAAATTCCAACCACAATTGAGAACTGCTCTTCATTATCGACTTTGTAAGTTCTCTTTTCGATGCCCCATGTTTTCTTTAAGGCTTTCAGATATCTTTTTTTCTATTAATCTAATATAGATACTTTGAGGTAGCCTCATTACTCTGATTTTACTGAAAGTATTTATTTTCACATGGATTTAACTTATATGCATCACTGTTTTTCTGCTAAAGTCATTCAAAACTTGTGTTAATTTAATTGAGATACATTTAGAAATTAAAAATTTTCATTAATGGCTGATATGCTCTAGGAGACTTTTCTGGGTTCTCCCTCTTATTGTAACTTCTATTGAGAAAAGTTCCTTACAACGGACTTTTATGAGAAAATTGGCAATATTTTGATTGATATGCTGCTCTTGTTCTTTAACATACATGATGCATCCGCGACGCCTATGTATTTATTACTAAATGATATCTATTGTTGTCAAGATAAATGATACTTGTGACTCCTTTTTGTAACACCAAAAGGAGAAAGGAAGAAGTTCCATGATGCTTCTGGTGAAACGGATGGTGACTTTTGTTATATGTTATTAACTTATTATTGTGTGGCTTTAAAATTGTGCCATTTCAGCTTCATGCTTTGTTATTTTGGCATCCTATGTGCTATCTTCTTGTTTTCTCTATTTTGCTCTTTTTGATTTTTTTTTTTGCACAAATCATACAATATGATCCTATTTGTTCTATTTTCGCTTGCTATGTGTTTGTCTGCTATTATTGTGTGGTTTAAAAATGATGCCACTACAGGTTCATGCTTTGCTATTCTGGCATACAATGTGCTATTTTCTTGTTTTCTGGTTTTTTTTCTTTTTTGAAAATTATACAATAAGTTCCTATTTCTCTATTTTTTTATGATTCTCACACTTTAGTCTTCTCTTTTCTGTTTGTTTTCTTTAATTTTTTTTTTTTTCTTGTGGTAATCTGCAGAATTCTATCACAGAACAGACTGACTGGCCCAATACCTGCGTCAATTGCAAAGCTCACCAACCTACAAATTGTGGACATATCTTTTAACAACCTGACTGGGTGCCTTCCCAAGCAATTGGCCAATCTGCCTAGCCTTCTGTCCTTCAATCTATCTCACAATAATCTCCAGGGTGAACTTCCAGCTGGTGGCTTTTTCAACACTATTTCACCTTCTTCCGTTACTGGCAATCCATTTCTTTGTGGCTCTGCAGTCAATAAGTCATGCCCCTCTGTCCTTCCAAAGCCTATTGTCCTAAATCCAAACACTACTTCTGATTCCACCTCAGGTGCACTGCCTCCAAATTTGGGGCACAAAAGAATCATTCTCAGTATTTCTGCCCTCATTGCCATCGGTGCAGCTGCTGTCATTGTTATTGGTGTCATTGCCATCACTGTTCTCAATCTCCGTGTTCGGTCTTCCACTTCCCGGGATGCAGCTGCCCTCACATTTTCTGCTGGGGAGGAATTTAGCCATTCCCCGACTACAGATGCCAACTCTGGCAAGCTTGTCATGTTTTCAGGTGAACCCGACTTCAGCACTGGAGCACATGCCTTGCTTAACAAGGATTGTGAGCTTGGACGTGGAGGGTTTGGGGCGGTTTACAAAACAGATCTTAGAGACGGACACTCAGTTGCGATCAAGAAGCTCACTGTATCGAGTCTTGTCAAGTCCCAGGAAGACTTTGAAAGAGAAGTGAAGAAATTGGGTAAAATCAGCCACCAGAATCTTGTGGCACTTGAAGGTTATTATTGGACCCCATCACTACAGCTCCTCATATATGAGTATGTCTCTGGTGGTAGTCTTTACAAGCATCTCCATGAAGCAGGTGGTAACTTCCTCTCATGGAATGATAGGTTTAATGTGATTCTTGGGACAGCAAAAGCCTTGGCTCACTTGCACCATTTGAGCATCATTCACTATAACATTAAGTCAACCAATGTCCTCATTGATGGTTATGGTGAACCCAAAGTAGGGGACTTTGGCCTAGCAAGGTTGTTACCTATGCTTGACCGGTATGTTCTGAGCAGCAAAATTCAAAGTGCACTCGGCTACATGGCACCCGAGTTTGCCTGCAAAACAGTGAAGATAACAGAGAAATGTGATGTATATGGCTTCGGGGTCCTAATACTGGAGGTGATCACGGGGAAGAGGCCCGTGGAATACATGGAAGATGATGTGGTGGTGCTTTGTGACATGGTGAGAGGAGCTTTGGAAGAAGGCAGGGTGGAGGAATGCATTGACGGTCGGCTCCAGGGGAAGTATCCGGCTGAAGAAGCAATTCCTGTAATGAAGCTCGGCTTGATTTGTACATCACAAGTGCCATCGAATAGGCCGGACATGGGAGAGGTAGTGAACATATTGGAGCTGATAAGATGCCCATCAGAAGGACAAGAGGAGTTGGTATGAATTTAACTTAAAAACATTTTTCATGTCCAAGACAACTGGAGAAGAAGAAATATACAGCGGGTTATCCGGCGAAGAAGAATCCGGTTTTGTTTATTATTCGATAAGAGAAATTAATTGTTGGAAAATGTTTCCTTTCCATTGTATTATTTTGTTTTTCTTCTCTCGTTAGTTTCGCAGTTTGTGTTTTCTTCTTCTAAGATTTCTCTGTATGCTACCTACGCCTAGGATTACCGGATTCCTCCTCACCGGGTTCCATTTTGGATTCCCTATGGAAATTGCTTGCTCAGTTACTGATCGTTCTTTCATACCATATTGTCTTCATTTCTGGCTTAATATTGGTTCTAACTTCTCTTGACATCATGCTATCCTCTTTTACAAATAGTCTTTACCTCAAATCCTCTGCTTGTATTGTAACAAATCTGACACGCTTATCAAAGCCTGTGTTGTGTATATAATAAAATACAAATCTACAACTCAAAAGTTGTTCTGCAAGATTCCTAGCACTCATTTTGGAGCATGTATATAATGTAATAACTAATAATAAGAACTGCATATATAATAAATAATAATGGAAGATGAAGAAATGAGAAAAAGAAAAAGGTGTTGAGTACCTTAAAAGATCATGATGGTGAATAATGAAAGATGTGTTAATAGAATATTTCCTGATATGATGGTGTCGGAATAGGAAGCTCTCTTTTCTGATTCTCTGATATATATGTTGCTGCCCATGTTCTTCTTGTTTCTTGTTTTTATAAATCTCATTCTTTGTCTTCCTTCAAAAATTCCATCATCTTTTTTATTTATTGGAAACTCAAATGTGGTTTGAATGTTAGACTTCTCTCTTAGTTAAGCCTCAATGCTGGTTTGATATGGCGTTAGAAGTTCCTTATAACTTGAAAAATTATGATAAAAAACTCCTTCCAATCTTACATTTTCATGTTTTATTTTCGTCTCTATTAACTGTTAATAGTATTCAATGTGAGAATATGTGAATATGAAAGTAACATAGTTCATAAAATATATACACTCAAATGGTGTAGTGTGGGGCCTAAGGGAACCCTAATACACTAGCTTTTTCATCATCCAAGTGGGAAGCACATGGGCCATTTAACTTACTCCATTATTTCGAGATGGAATATGTATCATCTCAGGACCTTTTCTCTCCTGCTAATTAGACACCTACCATTTTTCTTCCCATAGTTTATGATAATTACTTTAGGTTGTTGACCAGAGTCTCAGCTGCTGCGACTCACAAAAGCTTATATGTGAGATTTTCTTGATGTTTGGGTCTTTAGGGCATACGTGAGAAAGAGGAGATACACAAAAGAAAGAAACGGTGCGTCATGTGCAAGCGCAACAAGAATCAAGAGGTATGATTTTGTCACTCCCATCAAGAATATTGAATAAAAGGAAATTAACAAAAGATTAATAAATGATAAGGATGCAAATGAAACTTAAATTTTTTCCAAGACGAGTGCTTCATATACCATCAATAACAAAGCCAGCTAGAGATAAATTTATGTATATTTTTTAATGTGAATTTTACCCATTTCCTGATAAATCCATAAAATTTAGTTACAAATATAAAAAAAAAATTATAAATGATGAATGCAAATAATAAATATTCAAATAATATTATTTAGAAATTTAAGTATTCCTTACATATCAAAACTAGAGAGTGCACGCGCGCGCGCACACACATACAAAGGAGACAATTTATATTTCATGCATGGACATTATTCTATATTTATTGCCGTTGTATATAAAATACTGTCATATATTTTATTTTTTTCTATATTTATGTTATATTGTTACATTTATAAAAAAAAGAAATACATATATGATAATATTTCGTGTATTGATGATATAAATATAATTATAATGCTCATGTATAAAATATAAACCCAAAAACTTATTTGCTTGAAAAATAGCTCTTAAAAACATTTTCTCATAATAACTTGGTGTTTACGAAGAAAATAGTGAGAAAAAGTGTTTTATCTTTTTTTCTGTTTCACTGGACAACAGAAGACAATTACAAGGTGAAAAAAATACCACTTGTTAGTTGCTGGACATATATTACTATTTGCAAACCAAAAACTCGGGCTAAAGGGAATTGCTGGCGGTTAGAATCAAGATGGAGTGCAATACTGTACCTCAGAATGTGGACCAAAGATTGATTATACTGCTGTCAACCTTGCCACCGTCTGCAAAGCATCTCCTCACCCACCATCTAGTTCTTTGTGAAGTCAATAATGGGCAAGCGAGAAGTTGTTTCAACGTTATCCACGGTGACGCGTGATGCGGATGGATAAATCCCATATAAACAATGAGATTATAATATAAGACTATATATATAAGATGTCAGTTTAAAATGTGTACGAATTTAAATAAATAAGAGTTATTATTAATCATTTTTAATAATGTAATTAAAACATTAAAATAAGATTTACGTAATTTAGAATTTGAATTCAAGAATTAATTAGGTATGGAGAAAATATTAATAGTCTATGATGTCCATTTGTAAAATAATTACATATTTTTTTTAATATTATCTTTTCATCAAAAATTATTTATTTATTATATAATTTATTTATATGTTATTTAAAAAATTATTTATTTATATTTTATATCTCATCTTGTTTTATATTATTTTAACAGTGATATATAACTTAAATAAATATGAATGATTAAAGAAATTATTGATTTTTGGGATATGTTAACATGCTTATACTAAAAACAATTAAACGGTAATAAAAAAAGAATTTATCTTCATAAAAATTTCAAATTTTGAAATAAAAAAAATTATAATATAAAAATTCATTTTTCCTTTTAAAAGAGTATTGCTTAATTAATTTCTAAATAATACTAATATTTTTCAATTTTATTTAACTTTAAAAATTCAAGAAAAATTTGATGAAACGAATTAAAAGATTTAATATATTTAGAATTAAAATCTTCTAACTTCATGATTGAATTCTAATAAAATAAATACCTCAAAAGAGCTATCATTATTATATATATAATTGGATCCCTCAATTTCGATCTATCATATGCATATTTAGTTTTTATTTATATGTGATATAGACTTAAAATAATGTGTAAAGTGAAGTTCGACTATGATATGTTATTATAATTATGAGTGGTGTTTGATTTAACAATAAAATAAAAATTCAATTAAAAAAATAATTTCTTGATATATTGTATAAATTTTATTAATTTGATAAGTCATATCAATTTATTAATTTAATTAACTTGTCAAATTTGTTTAACTTCATAACCAAAATGGGATGAAGGAATGTGCCTCAAGAATATAGAGAGTCGTATTTATTACACTTGCAATCGAATTTTCTAATTTTTATCTATCATCGACAAAAGCTTATTATTTTTAAATTGAAAGGTAAGTATGGAGATACAATAAAATAATATATTTCAAAATAGTGTAATATATAAATAAAAACTAAAATATGCGTAATAATTTTATGTTTAATAGTATTAAGAATTTCTTTTAAAGTTTCCTCGATTTACTTAATTTAACTTTTAAAATATCTCTCACGTTAAGAATATTAGGAAGGATCAAATTTTTAATCTATTTTTAGTTTATCCCATATAGTGGATCAACAATTTAAGAAAATAATATATATATATATATATAAATAAATAAATAAAGGTCATGTTAAAGAAAACAAAAGGATCAAACGGATAGGATAAAGACCTAATGTCAAAGCCTTTTGGAAGGGTGGATAAAAAACGGAAACGGAAAAAGACGAGGAATAGAAACAGAATAGGTCTCTGTAACTAATCCCATATATTTAAAATAAAAATTCAAAAAAACAGCAAAGGGTAAAAGATAGGAATGGTGATAGTCTTAAAAAAAACAAAGGCTAATCTTGACCCCTTCAAGAAACAGAGGCTAAGATTGGTTTTGTAACTCACCATCTTTTTTTTTTATTTTTTATAATCCAATATTAAGAATCATCAAACTTAAATCTAAGACAAAGTGGAGTGCATTTGTACATTTCAAAGATTAGTATTTAATATTTTTTACTTTGAGGTTGAAACTAAGGGTTTAATTTTTAACTTTCTTTTCTTTTTTTTTTCTCAAATCTATCTTTTTTTTCCGTCATTTTGGTTTTCCTCTTTGTAGTTATCATTTTTTTTCCTGATAGATCCTTCTTGGATAACATGCTCATTTTTAATTTGACTATTTCCACTTTTTTTTAAAATACAATCATGTAAATAAACAAGGAATGCTATGCCTGTATGTGGAAGGATAAGAGAGATATACCGGTAGATTTGAACTATGAGATCTAAAAATAGGAATTCTTTGCCATTGATCCCTTTTTCTACTTTGAGAGAAAGTGAAAATGAGTCTTTGTCTCCCCATCTCCCTTTTTCTCATATGAAAGCCCTCCATTTATTTACAAAAACTTGTACTTTTGTAATTTAATTTTTACTTGATTTCTCTTGATTGTAAGCTATTTCCTTTGGTTTATATGTTATTCATCAATTACCATTGGATTTTAGGGTGTTCTCTTATTTTAGGAAAGGTCAAGTTGCGCAAGGAAGCTACTTTGAGAAAATTTCTTTGCTAAAAAAAGAAGCAGATGACAGTGGAGGTTGTAATTGGAGACTGAGCACTTCTCAATTGAAATTTTATTTTCCTTGTATAAAGTACACTAAACCTATTTAATAGTTTTTTTTATGGTGTTTTTATATTCCTTTTAACATAAAAAAATGTTGCTTTATGAGTGATATTTTTATAATTTTTACTTTCACAAAAATAATAAAAAAATAAAAATTAATCATTTTTTATTTTGAAAGTTTAGTGCCAATTGGTCATAAAACAAGTTAAACTAAGATAAAATTAGGTGTCTACAGCTGCCTCTTTTACTCATCTTTCTAATATTAGAAGGTAGGTAAACGTGTAGACACCAATTTTCTAGAAAGAACATGAAATCTTATGAGTTAGCAACATGCACGTAATTAGACTATAAAATGAAAAAAAGACAAGCTTCCCATTTGTTAGACCTATTTTTTGCAAGCTAGACCTGCCAATGTTAGGCTTGAGTTGACAACTGGAATATAAATGACCTGCCTTTTATAGGTTTGGCTTTTTGACCTAGATAGGGTTAAAAAAAATTACTAAAATGGGGTGGTATAAAAAATATTTACATGGGAGGGGTAAAACGTTACTACCAGTAATATTTTCTGTAGAAAACGTAACGTCATCTGCATATTTACTGTTTACAGGTAAATTTTTTTTAATTGATTGTGCAGAAGACGTTACTACTAGTAATGTCTTCTGCACTGCTACATTGTTCACTTTTACAGCAAATATATATTTTTTTATTTTTTTTAAAAGTGAACAGTACCCTTATACGGTACTGTTGATGAACAGTATAGTGGGTACTATTCATTTAAAAAAAAGAAAAAAAATATTTTCTACAAAAGTGAATAGCGCAGCAGTGCAGAAGACGTTACTAGAACAGTGCAGCAGTGCAGAAGACGTTACTCTGCACAATGAATTAAAAAAAAATTCACTTGCAAATAGTAAATGTGTAGATGACATTACTAACAATAACGTTTTCTACAGAAAACATTACTGGTAGTAATGTTTTATCACTTCTACGTAAATATTTTTTATACCACCCCCATTTTAGTAATTTTTTTAAACCTTATCTGGGTCAAAAAGCCTTAGAGGTTCGAACCACCAAAGTTAGGTTTGAATTAATAACAAAAAGTAGATGACTCGCCTTTCATAGGTTCAACCCTTTAGTGTTGGGTTTGATTTTAAAAATAGAAAGGTAAATGACCTATTTTTCACTGACTCAACCCACCAATTTTGGGTTGTTAGTCTGGATGGGTGCCCTAGACCAATTTGATTGAGTTCTAGTGCATCCTAGACTATACATTCTGTGCATTTAGATATA